>JABFOX010000989.1:0-14142 GCA_022817665.1 Axea sp. ZL-2020
AGTTAACTGTTGCTGTACTGTAGTCTTAATTAAATGAACAACAAATCGTAGCTACGGCAGCAACTTTGGTTGCAACTTCATTGCCTTCAACAGTGACACTATTAGCGACAATTTTGTCTACAACGTCGATAGCGTCAACTATGCCAGCCGGTCCAGGAACAATGACGATTAATTCCGCTTTGGCTTCACCAACAAGAGTTCCAGTAACATCATCACTTTAACGATGCCACGCAGAACGGCATTTATCGATTAATGCTATTAGTGAAATAATAAATATCTCTGATGAAAACGGTGATAACTTAGAGAATCAGATAATGTGTATGATTCCGCATGTGTGCAAAACAAAATTGTGAAATTGTAAGTCATCAATTTTGGAGTAAAGCATTGAAATGGTTCCTTTTGTATTCAGAGTGTTTAAGTTTAACGCTCAATGGTTTACTTGATGAGTTAAGAAAGATTTTCATTTATTATTCTGGTGGACGAAATAAATTAATAGCTGTAAAGAAGAATGATTTGTGCTTTATATTTTGTTCCAGCATTTTTTAAAATGCAGCAAACTCAAGCCATTTCTGAATTTATTTAACTTGAAAATGGTAATAATCTTTTTAATTTAACGCTAATTGTACTTTTATATTGCATTAGGTCAATTACTTTTGTAAAATGTAAATGTCTGCACATGGAATATAATAATATTAATAATTTTCCAGCGTTTGTCAGATAGAAATAGTAATTGTAAAATGATGATAAAGAAAGGATACATTCAGATAATTTTTAGCTTAAATATTTCTATCGTCGTATAACACAATTCAATGACTGTACGAAATCCAAAACAGCTTTTGCACTAAAAACTGATAAACTAAAAATATTATATTGTACTTTTGTTTAAAAAGCCATAAACGTATTAGTTTTCACATTAGAAGATTATGTATTTTAATTACAATAGATGTAATTAAATTTACAGTTATTGAAATTTTAGCATACGAGGTGTCATCAAAAAATAATGAGAATATTCTTATTTCTTGAAGAATCTTTATTCGGCATCATCTGATCTGTACCCTTCAAAGTAATCCCCTCCGGATATAATAAACGTGTACAAGCGCTTTTTCCATTCTTAGGTATATTTCTGCAACTCACTTTTTGGTATACCCTTCAACTCCTTGAATGATTCTGTTTTTATTTCATCATTGGTGGCAAAATGTCGTCCATTTATGGTTATCTTCAGTCGTGGCAAAAAAAAGAAGTTCGAGATGGTCACATTCAGCGAATATGGAGGTTGAGACCACATAACGGTTTTTTTTTCCTAAAAATCACCGCCGTTTTTGGTCGAAATTCAGCAATTTCGGAACAAACTTTGTTGCCACACGTTTCATGCCTAAAATACCCCAAAAAAGTTGTTTGGCATCAACCAAATGATATATCGACATCATCAGCGACCTCTCTAATAATGATTTTCCAGAATTAGTTTCTTCACTTCTTCGATATTGTCACTTCTTCAACATTTTTACAACCCTCTTTGAAACGTCTGTACCACTCTTTTGTAAACTCTAGTCTTACTCTTTGTGGTTGATTTTCCAAAAGCCAAAGTCAACATTTCTAATACTTTGATGCACTTTATTCTATTTTTCGAACAAAATTTGATACAAATTCTTTAATTCTGCTTTTTTAAAAGTAAACAAAATTACCGAGCACACCAAAACTCATCTAACCTCTTCAACTACCAATAAACTAAGCATTAAAAACAGCTGAAAACGTCAGCATAGGTCAGAAACATGTGTCCTAACAAGTTAAAAAAAGTTTTAAAATCGAATTGATGAAATTCATCAATATGGTCAGGTGTGTATGAATAAAATTATTTTGGTCTAGTTTTATAAATAATATCGGTAAATACTTTCACACAATAAATTAAAAGTATATTCTCAAATTATTCAAATGGGAAAAGAATGGTTTATTTAAAAAAAATTTACTGCACGTGTTATTATCAAAGGCAAATAAAATTTACATTACATTTCGTCTAATCATTAAAAGATTTACTCTAAACTTTATATCAATATAATGATGTATAAATAACTTTAATATGTAATATAACAAATAAATATATTCATAATACATAATTCTTCGTTAAAGCGACAGTTCTAATTGATGTATAAATGAAACACCCTCACAAGATAATATTTCAATATTTAATAGAATTTTTCTAAGAATGCAATGATTTAATTTCGATATTTATTTCAAATAAAACAAATTTACTATGCAATTTGACTATAAATTAACAATAAAAACTTACATATTAACTATGTAAATGCAAAGTATTGAAATGAAATATTCGTATAATCTATATTTTGAAATAATAATTGAATTAAACATTTTTCAAAATATTTGTAAGAAAATATTTTTAAAAGAGTTTTAATTATACTTGAAACCATACCAAAATATTCACTGAAACTACTAAATACGGTTTCATACTAATAGATTTAAAGAAGATTTTTAAGTACCATTTAACAGCCACTTGAAATTCATCACATCATTTTTAAGTATAGACACATATATAACCTTCTTTCATTACATCAAAGTTGTGGAGTAAGATAGTCATCGAAGCAAACTAAGAGTTTAAGTACTATCGAAAGCTTTTACTTCACTTCAACTCAAAGAACAGCTAACAGCACTGTTAGCGTTGCTTATCGAAAATATTTTAGATTCGCTGTTATCCAGAGGAGCTCAGCACTCAACAGAGATGCAATCTTAACATAATATATCTTATTGCTTAAAAAATAATTCAAACTACACTGATCCAACGTACCTCGATCAAAACAAGCGATTTTTTTTAATAGTTACTTTTTATACAAAATTTGCATTACAAACAACAGGAAATTTGCATAGATTGTAATCAAGACGTAACTGTTATATTGATTGTTTGTCTAGCATTCATATTCAGTGTTTATATTAAATTATAAATTAATTTTTATTATAAAGGTGAGTTCGTACGTTGTCAGAATTTAATATAAACGCTTAAACTATATTTCATAATTTCTAAATAAAACTTGAATCACAGTAATATTTCATTGTAGTGCAAAAATTCTAACCGTTTGCGAATCGTGGGCAATCATGTCAGCATTAAATTGGTATCCGAACTGACCATTGTATAAGCATCAGAATATAATAATGTTTTACACTGACCTAACATCGCCTACCTGGAATTGTCTAAAATTAGTCAAAGATGTTTGGTAAATAATTATAAGTCAGTATTGGGCCGATATAAATTTCGACTTTTATCGAATTGCTCGTAATGAGCATTAGGAAGTAACGTTTGTTCAACGACTTCTATCAAATTTGGTTTAATTTTTTAAGTTGATGTAGAACTAACACTTACATTTGATGTGTATCCAATATCTTACTTAATTAGTCCAAAATGTAGGCTCAATAATGGTAAGAAATGTTAGACGAGTACTTTTTAATGAGATTGATTAGGTATCAGGTTCAAACGATTAATATAATGAGAATACAAATCTGCATAATTTAGTGCAATATATATATATATATATGTGCACTATAAAATATCATTTTTTGTGAAAATCTGTGAAAAATTAAATCAATCATTATATGTTATAAATATATAAGTTAAATTTGAAATTACAATTTCTAAAATTATATATATATTACAAAAGAAAAATTCTGTTGTGATGTAGTGAAATGCACATACAAACTCGTGTAATTCCATATATTTTTTTTCTGTAAATAAATCTGTATATATTTTTTATACTTGTGTAAAAAATATATGAATTTAGTATTGCTCGATTAATAATAATTTAGTCTTTTAGTTTTTTATGAATATATATATATAAATAATTCGTTCGATATTTATCCCATTACATTACTGATATAAATATTATGTTATTAAGTTCTCATTTCTTATTCAATTAAATATAGCATTATTGGACACTTATTTCACATTATAACCATTACTTATATTGGTCCTTTATTGAAAATCCATATTCTGCTTGTCTTTATTACAGATATTGGACCAACATTTATAACTAGCATTGGGCCAACGTCAGAGTTTAATGCTGCGCTACATAAAAAAACGATTTCATTCCAATAATGATTACTGATCTCGGACAAGTGGCCAGCATTGAACCACTTTTTGTAACTGATATCATAAAATGATCATATCAATATAATAAGAGTAACTGTTACCGAACAATAGAGTAAGTTGATATTTGACTAATGTTCGTCACTGATATCGAAACAATATTCAAGACGAATGTTGAGCCAATGTTTGTTACTCGTATTTACATCAGTTTTACATTAGTAACATACATTGGACCAATGCAAAGTTTGACGATGGACCTAAAACATTGTTTCATTTTGAAATTGAGCCAAGCTTTGATGACAATGGTTTGCCAATGGCCGTTGATATCAGGTCAACATTGGGCTACCCACGCTTTTTGCATGGGTAGCTTCGATTAAAATCATTCTTATACATATTCATAATGAAACAATAAAAAAGTTAAGTGATCTAGTGATATGGGCATTTAACTCTGCGCGAACCGTTGTATTAGTTGATGTATTTTTAATTGTTAATAAAATAGTTAATTAAAAAAATATAGTTTATATATCGTTGATCAATAATTTATATCGATATTTTATTTATTTCTTTTAATTTTGTTTCAATAATATAATTACAAGTGTTTAATACAAATATTTTTTCAGCACATATATAAGTAAAACTTCTATGTTGATGATAAATATTAAATATGTGCCTTAAATACATTTCTATACATTTATGTGTAGTAATTTTGGTTATTAATTTAAGCGGCTAAAAAAAACGTAAATAATATATTTGAGAACAACAATTTTTTGATAAAGTGTAAAAATTATTACTGAAAAATCTGTTGTGCGTTTAAATATAATATTGCACACGTTTGCATATAAAAGTATCGATTTCTGTTCTTTTTAAATATTTATATTATACGCATTCATTTTATTAAACAGAAAACAAATCAAGCAAAAACCATCTGGTAATTTAATATGAAATAATTTGATATAAGGAATCATTTTTAGCATTGTTATATTTTATTTCTCAATTGAGATGTTGAGTTGAATATTAAAAATCATTAAAACTATTTGATTGAACATATTTCACTGATATCTTCAATATAAATATTCTTATCTTAATAATAAAAAAATGATTATGTTTATTCAAATTTTGTAGTCATCCAACTATTTCATATTTCATTCATATGTTTAAAAATATGCAAAGTTGTATTATAAAAAGATACTATTGTGACAAATTGAAATGAAAAATTGAAAAAATGAATAAAAGAAATTATGTAGTTGAGAAACAATTGTTATTATCAAGCCTTTTGAACAGAAAGGCGTGCCAAGAAGGAGCGCCTGACTACTGCAGGTTATAACTTCAATTCATTTCTTCAACAATTTTACGTTTCTTAGATTTGCAACATTACAAATATTTTAAATAATATATTATTTTCGTATAATTCTATCACATAGAATTATTATTTAACAACTAATTGCAAATGTGTTTCAAAATTTACAGTTTTTACAAATTTCTAATAAAAAACTGTCTGTGTGAAAGATAATTTATTAAATTTGTATACCTACATCTATTACATCCATAGCTAATGAATTAGTAATACAAAGTATTAAATATTAGAATAAATCTTATTGATACTTGTTTCAATATACCTTGGCAATAAATCGAAATTTTTTTCAATTGACTAATCTGTTCGACATATTTCCAGTCTTATAATAAAATATATCTACAATGGATCTATGGGATATCCCTTATCACCTGTTTTTGCAAAAATGGTAATACGTGATTTTAAGAGTCGTGTCGTGAAATTCAACATCAAGTCCATAAAGCACTGTCAATATGTTGTAATAATATATTTTTATAATATATAAAAATGAAATAAAGAACATGATAGGTGTATTTAAAAGTTACCATAATAAATTTAAATTTACTTTCGAACTAGAGAAAAATAAGATACTTAATTTTCTTGGCATCTCAGTTATTAATGCAGATGAGACATTGATTAGTACAAAAACCAACTTGTTCAAGTAAAATTTAACATTGTCTATCGAACCACCCTTTACACCAAAAAAGACTATAGTTTATAATTTGGTCAGTAAAACTATTCTTCTAGCATACTAACATTTTCATTATGATATTATTCAATTAGTTGAATCTATATTAAAAAATAATTTTTCTCCTACAAATTTTAGTAATAAATATATTAGTATTAGAATTGATAAACATTACAGAAATGCTCTGAATACAGGGAAGGCCTACGTAGTATTAATCTTACCGAAAAGGTTTATCAGAAAATTTAAAACTATCTGTTAATATCTTTAACATAAAACCAATGTATAAAATTAATAATAAATTGAATTTTATTATTAAAAAATATAATGATAAAATAAACTATAAACATTTATATAATGTAATTCACCAAATTAATTGTAAAATTGACACATAAAAAAATATTATATCGGTCAAATGAAAAGATCTTTAAGAACTAAAATAAAAGAACATTAGAATAGCTGGAAACTAGACATCGAAAAATAACGAAAAATCGTCGAACATGAATTTGATTGGAATAATATTAAAGTTTGGAGCATCGAAAGCAATTATTACAAAAGAAATCTGCTCGAAGTATTATATATAAAAACTACTATTTAAATAACTAATTCCCAAAACGATACAGCAAAACTGAGTGACGTATTATTTTAAAATCCACTTATAGAAGATATATTTCTTTCCCACAAGTAACTTAACTATACACGACTTTTGTACTCATGATTTCATCATAATGTATAATATATTTTATTTTTGCTGTTAATTTTCATTTAATTTTATTTTGCTTGAATAAGAATTAAACTATATTTGAAATATCGATTAAAATATAATCATGTTTTTAATAAATTGTGAATAATATGAAATGTCCATAAATTGCTGTTAACAAATATTTCATAGTAATAATATAGATTAATAATTTATTAGTTGTCTTCTGACAGAAAATTCTGAATTTTTAACTGTAAAATATATTTATATTTTTGAAATTTATTTAAAATTACGCATGTTTGCTGCATTGGAAATTATGAAATTAATTTATGAACTCTCGCTACTGAATTCTAAATGTAATAAATAAGATGTAATTCACATTAGACACCGTACTCGCAATTATGGTACAATTAATTTTCTTTTTAAGTTTTTTCATACATCATGTAACAAAAATGAATTTAATATTAAGTTCGTTTTTCTTATTGATGAATTAACTAAAATCTTGTGAAATGCATTTATTCTGTTTTAATGTCTTTTATACACTTTTAAAATAACTGAAATGAATGAAGAAATAAATTCTCGGTTCGAGACAAAATATTTATTCGTGTTTTGATAAAAATACACTTCTTTGAGACGCAAATGACTTTCTCAAAAAGCGTTCCTTTTGTTGAAAAAGTAAATAGTTGTTATACGATTGAATTTTGAATGAATCAGAAAAAGTTATTTATTTCTGAATGAATATATACGAATAAATAATAAAAACAATGATGAATTGTTATTAGAATTTTTTGTAATTATATGAAAATTATTATTAAAAATAACATAAAATGATCTTGATATTTGTTGTATTGAAACTTTTTCTAATAGAATTTATTATATTTGATTAAATATCCATTTATAAAATATATTAACTAATTATAAATAATTTGATTACTGAATACTCAAATTATCATAATTTTGTACCAATATTATTTTTCTGAATGTTATTTTAACTTTAATAATATAAAATATTCTAGGGATGTTTCTATAATATTTCTGAGGTATTTCAATATACTTTTAAAGCATCTTTGAAATATTTTAAATTATTTTTTAAAATTATTATTATAAAAAATAATGATTATTTTTTATTAAATAAGAAGTATATCAAAAATATTTAAATTTGTAATACCAGACGAAAATTGCAATTTTCGTTATACTTTTCTCTTCGCATATAAAAATAACAATTGTTGATATATACTTTTTTATATTAACAATAATAAACATTTATTTTATAATATCATTTGAATAATGTTTACAGGTGGGAGAATATAACATTAAAACACTTTTAGACTTAATTTACAATTGCACTTTTATAATAAATATATTAAGATCTGCCGTGTATATATGTAAATATGTTATAAAAAATGATAAAACTACTGTGCTCATCTTGCATTCTAATACAATGCTTTTCATTTGTAATATATGTATATGTAAATACATATACGATGTTTATTGCTGCATTTAATTGCGAAAATTAATATTCTTTCATTGGTACTTTCGTCATGCTTGTTTTAATTACATTGATTTCCCGAACGAAACACGTAAAATATTATACAAATATTTTATCAAGATTTAAAATACACCATTTTATTTCAGTAAAGTTTCAAATACATAAAAAAATATTACTGAAGCACTCGACAACCATTTTTAGCTGTTATATAAATTTAAGTAAATCGAACAACATTTTAATGCACAGAGGCGTACGAATATCATAAAAAATTTTATAACTAAATATGTTGCAGGGAAAAAAATGTTATTATTTAAAAAATAAAATTTCATTTTAAAAATCGTAGCATTTTTGTTCCAAATGCACGAAAAATTGATAAATTTGTTAATTTATATTAAAAACATTAATTCATTCACAGAAACTTATTTAATTTTGTTTCTACTGCGCTAGCATCATACTCGAATTTCTATAAATCTAATTTATACAATTTATTAATGTCCTAATTATATTTATTTGACTATTTTCAATAGTTAAATAAATGCATTGCTAGCTATTAGAAACCAGTCATGGATTCTTTTTATTTTAATAGATTTTTCTTCAAGGTTGGTTCCTAATGGCCAGTAATATATTCATTAAATTTGGAAATTTTAATAGAACTTACTGAACATATTAATTTCATTATTTGCAGTAGTATTTAAATATTACTTAATTTTGTTAATACATATATATATATATCTTTACACTGAAAGAAATGTCTTTCTAACATGTACAATAAAAGTGATCCTCTTATTAATGAAAATAATTTAAGTAAAAAAATATCCTCAAATTTTTCTCCCAATGTACTATTTCAAAAATTTAAGTGAAAGTTGCCTAAATTTAGTACTATTTTTCATTTGCACGTGTCTATCTCCGTACACGACATAGCACGGATTAAGTCAAGTAAAGTTTTGTGCCAGGCATAGCAATTTGTGTTTTATTTAATAGAAAACTTATATTAATCATTGTCAGATGATATATTGACATAAATTTACTACGTACTAATAAAAATGAATTTATTCCATATATAATTTAAAAAGTACATCTTCATTTTATTTCAAATAACTTTATATTATTCAACTACTTATAATGATTGCTGCAGCAATTATTGCATTTTTTCAAATTGCTACTGTCTGTGGAGATTTGTTTTACTGAGAATTGACACAGAGCTAATTGTAAGTAATTTTAATTAATTAAATTACTTATACAATGACATGTTCTTCTCTAACTTTGCTTACTTTTAGTGTTTTATATCTGAACGTGGTGACAATATTTAATACTGAGTAACAAATTAAAAATCAATCAAAAAATATTATTTTATACCGCAGTAAAGTAATATTTAATTCGTTTATTTTGACAAATAAAGTGCAAACAATTGCGAATTCCATTATCCGGGGAACATGGTAGATTGAAAATAGGGATAGAAAGTGGGATCTTGAATTAGAGATGTATTATGTATAGGTGCAAAGTTGCAAAGTTGCAATATTCGCTCGAGTGCTCCAAATTAATTAAATTTTAACTAAATTAACTAAAATACGTAAAATCTAACTAATTTCTCCATACTCCTACTGTCATTCCATCTTTACATTTTCGTGTAGTTTATTCTAAGAAGCATTAAAGAATTAAATAGAAGATAGAAATATAATTGGAGTATTAAAAGTTTTAATGCATTATCCATAGTTTACTGTATTTTAATATTTTCTACAGTCATTTTTTTCATAAATTTTGTACATCTAATTCACCATGTATTTATTAAAAGAATTAGTTAGAAATATAATATTGCGCAATTTGTTAATATTAATGCTAATTATGCTAATTATGAAACATAAGAAAAAGAAGCATACATATGTGCATGTATACCAGTTTCAAAAAAACCTGTTCACTGATTTTCTGCAGAGTAACTAAATTGACAAAAAAAAGGTATAAAAATTTCTATTTCATTAAAGCATACTAGTTTTCGATATAACTAATTTTCGATTGAATGGTATAAATAAAAATATATAATACGAGATGATTTAAATAAAATAAACAAGTTCAATTGATCGAAAATTCACAAATTGTTGCAATTTGTATTTTAACCTTATTATAGATAGAAATATTTTGTGTTACTAACAAATATTGATAAATAACAATGCTTAAATTCATTTCGTATCTTTTTTGCATTGTAACAATTTGTCTTTTCTTTATTTTCAACCAATTTTATTGGCATGCATTGTGACTATAACAAAAGGTAAAAGGACCAACTTTGTTTGAAATTTGAACAAAAAATTTATGTACGGACAGAGTATTTGTTATATAGTAAACATTCAGTACATAAATACAAAGACTAAATTAAAAACAAATAAATTTAAAGTAACAGCTGTATTTATTATTAACAAAATTATATACAGAAAAATACATAATCTGACAATACAAATTTTATTAATAAGACCCACTAAAGGTCGTGCTCAGAACAATATTTAACTACATATTTTATATAAAGAATCATTTTACAGTTGAATCCCATACCTAATGTCCTCCATATTAGTTCTATACATATACTGCAAGCACAACTACTGTATACAACTTAACAAAACATACTTATTCAAATTCAAAACTCTCAATAAAACCAAAGGAGATCAATTTAATTAAGATCCGTACGAATTATCCGAATCAATACTCAAAGATAACTATAAACTATTATTAACTCATTGACTCAATCATGTATGCTTCCACGGAATTCTTAAATACAAATGGTATCACACATTGCATTGTCATAAAATAACCAAAGTCAAATACTGTAAGTATGGAGATATTTATTCAATTTATAAGTCTAAAGACTTTTTATCAAATATTCAAATGTATTTTTAAAACTACAGATACTGTGTGAGCAAACTGTTCACAAACTACATCTACATATTTGGTTTCAAGTGTAGATTTTTAAGCTGAATAACTTTTCCCACACTCACAGAATTTTGTTGTGATCATTTTATGACAATATAATATGTGATATCATTTATATTTAAGAAGACATTAACTCTGTTAAAGCATCCCTAATGCACGGCATTAAAATTCAAATACAGGGTCTGATCGATATAAGAATCGATCATAATTGCACCCGTGACTCTGGTCTCCGTCTTTATACTATCGAAGTTTATTGACACACTGTCACTTTTATGTGTTCAATTCCTCGTGTGTCCAATTACTTCATATTGTTTCAAATATTTGACTTTTATGACATTCTCCCATAATGTTCAGGTGTCCTCTGTAGGATGACTGTAGATGAATTTTCCCTTACGTGCAGAATTTTTCTTCCAAATCTGATTAGGCATTACTGAATTTACAATAAATCACTTATGTGTACATATCATTTCTTACACTTAAATTCTCTAAATAAAAAAAAAATGTTTTCTTTTTTAAAAATTAAGTACAATTTGTACAATTTAGTCTTGTGTTTAATTTTATTTTGAGCTTGAACCTCTAAGTTAACTTTGTTTCAAGTTTTCTTTCTTTATTAATAACATTTTATTTCTTAATAACTTGTGATTTATTCACCACATTACAGCGTATATCAGTAAAATAAAAACAATTCATTGATTCATAGATCAATTTTAATTTTATTTGATATATCGATTTTAAGTTATAGACCTTTACCAAAAATTCCGTAATCAAAACAAAAGTGTAAATTTTCTTAATTTTATGAAAAGCGTTAAAACATTAAAATTCAAGTATCTGTTGAAAATCTGTATAATAAAACAAAATAAATATTTATGTTAATTATGAAACTTATATTGCATCTATTAAGAATAAATAAATTGATTGAACCATTTCAAGTTTTAGATGTGTTATATTTATTAAGAATTATTGAAAGTAAATTACAAATAACTGCCAGACATTATATGATTCAAATTAATATTTTGGTATTTCTATACACAGTCATGTGTCTAAAACTGATTTTAGAGTTATGAAAGCTTTACAATGACTTAATCCGATGAGTCTATCTGTTTACAATTTATCAAACACATTAGTAATAAAATGTTTTAAAAGATGAAACACAATAAAATATCGTTGCAATATCCCTTAGAATAAAAAAATAATATTTTTTTAATTCTGAACTCTGATCCTGTTCTCCAATGGGATCACCACTTTCCCCCTTTTTACTGTAATAGTAACGAAGGATTTGGAAGATAAATGTATAAAAAAATTAGATTACAATATTTTCAAATATGTCAGATATGTTGATGATATTTTTTATACAGTTCTCAAAACCAAAACTGAAGTTTGTTCGTGAAATTAATGCGTTGTGTATTTCGTCAACTTTTAAAACGTTGAATGTGCAGCGTGATTCAGTCTTCCACAAAAAGTATTCGTCGCCCAGATATGAGCGACTTTATAGTTTATTGTTATTATATATTATATATAATTGTCATAATTGTGTTGTAAAGAAACATTCTCAAAAATCTTGTTTTAACTAAACGAAAAAAAGTTTAATCCGTTGACGGGTGACGAATACCCCGTGGAAAAGAGCCCTCACCCAGATATGGCTGACGTATTAAACGGAACATTGAAGAAGGTCCAAGTATAAAGTATATTTTTTAATATAAACAAATTTTCTATAGCAATATATATAGAAATTTTATATAGAAATTTCTATAGCAACAAACACAATGGATTAACATTGTGGTTGAAACAAAGTTTCAAAAGTCTGTAAAAGTGCTGAAAATAAATCGAAAAGAAACGGGAAACATTTAAAAATGGTATATGCAAGCGATAAAACAATATTCCTTAAAAAACGCACAAAACGTGGTTTATTAGGTATAAAATGGAAAAGTATCATTGCTGTTAAAATTTAATCATATATTTCATATTCTTTTAATTTCGTGCGAACGTTCATATAATGTTATTTCAATTCTTTTATAATATTGATCGAACGAATTGTTCAATGATTTTTCTTTATAATTTTTTCACCATACAAATAATTAAGTCAACTCCATTTCAATTTGACGTAATTAATTAATTTGAATAGTTTTAGTTACTTTTCTTGTAAAAATCCGTTTAGTTTGCAACAATATTAAATGTTTCGTTAGCAGAATGATGCAACTGTCTTTAATAAAAGATTACTAAAAAAGATTGTGTTTCGTTCAAACGAACTATTTTTGGCAAGTAAAACAAAATTGGTACTATTTTTAGACTCTCGGTATTTGTGTGTACCGCTGTTTAACAATGTTTTCTCTTCGTGCGTGATAAAAAGAAAAAACTTAGACACAAGATTTAATCAACGGTGAAGATCCGTTCCTATTGTTCGTATAAAAATAAATCCTACTTTTTGAATAGTCGCACAGTTAATTTGTCTTGTTAGAATAATGCCATCCAAGTTGTAAATAGAAACTTATACTTCAGTCGGACTAACGACTCTTACGCAAGTGTACTTGCGTCTTTACAAGTTATCTACGCATTGCTACAAAAAACAATGAATCTTGTAATACGGTTGACATGAAAGCTCCCGAAACTTCGCACAAACTCTCATACGTTTTGTTCTTAGTTATAACAGTTTTTTTTTATTGAGCTACATAACTTTATTAGGCAATTTTAATGATCAATACGCATTTCATGCAAACGTGTTTATAAAGCATATAATGTTAGAGAGAAATAACTTATATTTTTTGTTTCACTCTATTCATTCCAATAAAAAATTAAATAATTTAAAATTAGTTTTACATTCACACTATTTATATAATTATTATAAATTATACACTCAAAAAAAACCACTTTGACTAAGACAAAAATTTTTCAATTTTCAAACTGTCATAACTTCGTCAAAGTTCGTTTTAAGATATTT
>JABFOX010000990.1:0-14140 GCA_022817665.1 Axea sp. ZL-2020
GCATCACAGATAAATAAAATACTTTTTACAAGATTAGTAAATTAAGTCTTACATTTTCCATTTATAAATAAACGTTTTTTATATCAAAGGAAAGAAATCTTTTCCATACATACACTAAAACTGTAAAAATAAAAAATAGAGTAAATTAAATGTAAGAGATTACAAACCAAAAAAAAACAAACAAACAATCTCATTCAACTTATTCTATAGATACATTAAATTACATATAAATTAATTTTGATGCAGTTATATATGAATCTAAAAATAAATTAATGAAATATAAAGATTTCCTTCCTTTTGGGAAATGAAAGTTCAACTGCAAATTTATCATTTTATAAAATATCTCTATAATACAAAACATAAATATTCCGTATTTAATATCCAAAGATAATATAACATACAATGAATAACAAAGTAAAACAAAGTTAAATTAATTAGTATTATACACTGAATTTAATTTATTCTTAAAAATCTGTTTATTAATGAAATTTTGCTCAAATAAGTTTAAATGATATATTTTAGTAAAAACTATTTATGTAATACTAAAACAATTTAAATGTTAACTCTTGTATAACTGTTTGTTATAACAGACCTAATATATAATATTAACATAATATTTATATAATAATAAGTTTTATTATAAAAAAATACATAGAAAATATTTTGTTTAATTTTATTACAAAATATTTAATATAATCATCATAGAATTAAAAAAATGATTTTTTATCGTATAAAAAGGGTTATTGTATGGTTTTATAATATATTTTAATAAAAATAAATATACTATGCTATAAAATAGAATATAGCTTCCCATATATAATATATATTATGTCAGTAAAGTTAACTACGTTAATAAATAATTTTTCATTACAAAATAAGTACATAAAAAAATTAAACTTGGTGAAAAGTTTTGAAAGTATAAAATCAACTAATCATAATTGTAAGGACAAAATTATTTTTATGTGTATTGTACATAATTAATTTGAAATATTGTATATTTTATTTCATCGTACTTAGCAGTCAACAATGCAAAATAATATACTTTTAAATTTTTTGATAATCGGTATTTAAAACTTTCTTTATTTTCATTATAATACTGCTAAAGTAATACATAAAAATACGAAAAAAATAAATAAATAAATGGCAAATCATCAAATTTATTTTGTAGCATGAATTCCTGGGATGTAGCTCGTCTAACTGTTCGTTTAGGAGATTATAACATAAAGGTCCACAATGAAGTGCGCCATGTAGAAAGACGAGTAAAGCGTGTGGTCAGACACCGGGGTTTCGACTCACGAACATTGTATAATGATGTAGCAATTCTCACTATGAATGTACCAGTTGAATTTACAGAACAAATAAGACCGATTTGCTTGCCATCCGGGCCGAAATTATATTCAGGAAAATATGCAACTGTCATTGGTTGGGGATCGTTAAGAGAAAGTAAGTTTGACATAATAGTCTAACTCATTAAATTGTTAAATTTAACTTAATCAATTTAATGCATTTCAAATAAAAATCTAATAAAAACAATTTTATATATATTATAAATGTATACTAATTAACACGAATCTTATAGTCCAAATGTAATTATACTGTTCTAATAATGGTTGCATGTATTAAACAAAGATACTGGAAATATAAATTAATATTATTGTATTAATTAAAATTATTAAATAAGAATGTAATTATAAAAAATAATTTGTATATTGATCTGAAAATTAAATTTAATACTAAAAAAACGCAAATTTTAAATTAATTTCCCAACAGGTATAGAAAAACAAAAAAAAATCTACAATTTAATGGAGCAAACTCTGTTTATAGACAATCGTGTATTTATATTCACGATGTTATTACAAATAAAATACTTTTGCTCTCACAAAATTATAATTTTTAATATTTTCTTTTAAAATTGCTTTGCAAAATGAATAATTTAATTAACTTTAATTTTTGTTCTTTGTTTCGAACTAGAACTTTTCTAAACAAAAACATAAAATGATTGCAAATATAATAAAAACAAAAGTAAATAATCAATTGAAGTATTTCAACCGTTATAAAATTAATAAATACAAATAAATTCAATGTTTTTAGGTGGACCACAACCTTCAGTTTTACAGGAAGTAGTAATTCCAGTTTGGTCTAATAATGAATGTAAATCTAAATATGGAACAGCTGCTCCAGGTGGCATTGTTGACAGCTTTGTATGTGCTGGGCGGGCCGCAAAAGATTCGTGTTCTGTAAGTTATAATTTTTATTTGTTCTATTTTATGAACATAGTTTCTAGTAACTTTATACTAAATATCAGAAATAGTTTTCTGCTTTATTAGATTATGACAATATAATTTTAATTTAATAATATAAAATAATAATTCATTTAAACCATTCAATAACTAATACTCATAATTTTTATTTAACAAACGACACCAACAAAAAATAATAGAATGTGGCATTAAAATAGAAAAAAATATCTAAACATAATTATACTGATGTGATAAATTGTTCATGTACATTATGCATACATATTAAAATACGTATAAATCAATACAAATAATTTTATGAACGTTTGTCAATTATTGTACTGAGACAAATATTAATCGTTTCTCACAATTCTCATTCTTTAAATAATTGATTTCACTACTGAAATAATACGTATGTTCGTGATTTCACGAATGAAAAAAATTTTTATTTTTTAGTACGATAATGTATTCACAAAATTTACGACATAATACTCATTCGTGTTATATATCACGACGTATATTTTTGTCGAACGTTCAACAAAAAGTGAAAACAAATTTGTTTAGCAATGATATTGAGCATATATATATATATATGTACATTCCCACATATATGATACCAACAGTTGCTTTAAATTATATATATTTTACAATATTAAACAAATTTTAAAAAAGAAATCTTAAATAATTTAAAAATAACCTTTTATATTATAGTTTTCAGGATGCAGTTTAGTATAAGACATCTTGCTTGAAATTATCCGCGTTAACTAACAAATTTGTATAATTATTATACATAGATTACATGTTACGGAAAAATTTTTGTTGTATATATATGGCGGTGTTTTTTGAAATAACATTCTATGCCACTGGCAAAATGTTACGCAAGTAGAGACCCCAAACGAAAAACAGACGAAACAATAATTTACTGATTTGTGGCGGGCAATTTGAATGTGCATTTTATTACATTTTTCGTTATGTTAACTTTATTTCAATTAAAATTTGTATTTGAAGTTTAATGTTAAAATTTAATAGATAACAAATATTTGTTAAAATGTATAAACTTAAAAATTAACCAAACTAACAAATTGTTCGTTTTTTTTTATTTATAATTAAAAAAAAACTAACCAAACTAACTTATCTTTTTTTATTTAAATTTATTTTAATTTTATTTTTAAAAATTAAATACGTAAATTATTTTTAATTCAAGTTAAGGTGTTTTTAATTCAAATTTAAACTAAACATAAAATAGTATATTTTATTGAAAAATATTTTTTAATTTATAAGTTTATACATTTTTAAAAATATGTTATCTATTAAATTTTAACATTAAAATTAAAATAAAAGTTTTAGTTGAAATAAAGTTAACATCTTATTGTTGGAAATCTAACGCACATCCTCCTAACAACACTCAGTCCAATGAGACCTCCCTCACGCGAACCTCATCTTTTTGCTAGGTTCTCTCGCTGTATTAAGTACAACCTAGATGCTAAAGTATCGACTCGGTAGATCAATTTTCCACATTTACAGCACGATTGTCACATATGAATTCCCATAATTGCTTGTACTAATACTCATTTTTTTTAGAATTATAAAAAAAGTTAATACATTCTAATTTCGAACAATATAAAGCAAAGTTTTACTTTGTTTATTGACCATTTGTTCCACAAGGATCAAAGAATCGAAATGTTAATAAGTGCGGATATTTATAAAGCACTTTCTAACACTAACAAAAAATTAAACAAAATCCTAATTCACATTGTCCACTACAAATCGGTAAACTATTATTTTGTGTACTTTTGTTTGATGACCCTACTTCTAACTTCAAGCAAAATGCCCTCTAAACACTTAATGCATATTACTTTTCTTCAATTATTTGATTTTATTAACTAGTTATATTATAATTGTTTTACATCATTAATTTTAGGGTGACAGCGGTGGACCATTAATGGTAAATGATGGCCGCTGGACCCAAGTCGGAATTGTTAGTTGGGGTATCGGATGCGGTAAAGGCCAATATCCTGGAGTATACACAAGAGTAACACATTTCTTACCTTGGATAATGAAAAACCTAGATAAATAGGAATGCTTTATTTAAAGCACTCGTAAACGTAATCTTATATTTTTTTGCGATAAGCTATACAAAAGCCGCTACGCAAAATGTACATTTGTGATAATTCTATTTTATTCAATAAGAACATATATTAATTTTACTACATTTATGCAATACACATTCTTTTATTTTCTTTCTTTATTAAAATACTATATAGTATTACTCGTGTTTATTTTATATTTCATGATCTCGAGTGGCATTAAATTGCTAATTTCGTTTTTACCACTCAATAATAAAAATATCAAAATGTACAAATATATAAACTACAATGGAATACGTACTTTACAACCATATTACAATTCTTAAAATAAACTTTTAAGTCAAAAAGCAAAACATTTTTTGACAACAATCAACTTTGTAAGCCAATCGTATATTTTTCTGTATCAAGTTTCACAATTGCTAACGTTAAGATTCTGCATTATATTCCTCGCTGAAACAAATAAAAAACTTTTATGTAGATGTTATGTTAAAAATGTATTATCATATATTTAAATATCATTTATTTTATATTTAGCATTAATTAAAATAACTAATTAATCTCTAATTAATAAATAAAACCATTGCAGTGATTATATGTTAATCAAATTAAAAAAAATCTGTTAACATGTTAAGTATTTACTTTACTAATATTATATTATATTTAAACAATTCCATTTATATCTAATAAACTTTTTTAAAAAATAAATGTTTATGTATACTTCTTTGAAGTTGTCAAAAAGCTATAAAATAATACATTTTTTTAAATTTTAATAAATCAAATTATTTATTCTGAGAGTATCTTCAGAATTACAGCAATATTCGAAAAATTTGTTAAGTATATAAGGATAAAATGTATCCTTTTTGAACGTGTTTAACTTTATTTAAATTCCACTTTCAAAGACAAATTTTGATTGTTTCTTGTCTGTACTAAATTTACTTTTTTTCCGTGTATCATTTGTTTTAATTTAAAACATATAATTATGTTTTTATTTTTTTGTTTTAATTAATAGTATGAAACATATTATTAGAATAAACTTTCTTTTCAAAAACAATGTTTCAACATGTTTTAAAACAACATAAAATGTTTAATTAGATGTATAGAATTTGCTTCTTATTTTATTTTACGTTAATTTAATAAAATTAAAAATAAATAACAAATTGTTAACAAAAATTCCATTATTAACCACAAATTAAAAAAACTAATTATTAATAGATAAATATTGTTTTTGATATAATAAAACGCATTATTTTCTTTTTAAATAGAGTTTTCAATTTAATATTAACTCTTACAGAGAATTCAAGTTTTATGCACAGGAATATTCTCATAGATAAGTATATTTTGCATTTTATAATAGATTAAATAAATAATGTGTGAATAAATTCTTTTATGAATATTGGCTCAACTATTTAGTGCCTTATTTTTCATGTCAATTACTCTTAATTAATTTCACTACAAAACTTAGGTATATTTAAATTTCTTTTACATATATTTATTAATGAGCAAATTTAATTTATTCATATATGTGTTTATCATATTTAAATGAACAAAAAAATGTGTTTAATCAAATAAATTATATTATAAAAAAAGTAATAAATGTATACATAAATAAAAACTTTTAAATAACATTTGCAAAATTGAGTAAAAATTACCTTGAAAATAGCAAGTATCATAATTATCATCAGGCTGAGGTGTAAATGGAGGAACTGCTTGTTGTGGCTCATTCCAAGGAAAGTTTTCAAATAACTTGATATTCCGAACGTCTTTAGCTATAGGTCTCGCTGACTGATTTAGCGTCAATAATGTGTCAATCGCTTGAACAGCACTATCAGAAAGTGCCTCTTCACCTTCAGGCCACGGAACATCTCTCGCAAGAATATTCGCAAATACTGCCTGCGGTGTTTCATCATTGAACGGTGGGATTCCTGTACAAAATTCATAAAGACAAACCCCTAAAGCCCATATATCAACTGCTGGACCATGTTCCTGCTTTAAAAGTAATTCTGGTGCCAAGTAATCTGGTGTTCCGAGGATGATCTCATCTGATCTACTAACTGAACTGTGAACTCCTCTTCTAACAGATTTTGGCGTTCTATATGGTGTATTAGCAGCAGATGTAGCAGGAGTTTTGATTGGAGAAATGCCATGAGGCGATTTAGGGTTGCCAGGAGATTGGAAAAGCAATTTATTGCCTTTTAATGGAAGTTCAAATCTTGTAGTCTTTGCTGAAGTTGAGTTGCACTCCAGATGCAAAGCATCCAAATTCCTTCTTTGTTTTGTTGCAGAAACTGGAGTGCTAAACGCAACTCGACTTCCTGTAATCTCATTATCTGAATAAATCTGTCGAACTAAATCTAACTCATTCTTTTTTCTTAATGAAATTTCTGGTGTTTTGTTTGAAAATTCTACACCATGATTTTTCCGTTTTGGAGTCATTTGTTCTTCTAAGTCCAATAGACATATTTCCTGAGTTAAGCCAGTGTGTAATAAATTTGTATTTCTTTTTCTTTTTTTACCTCTTACGGCATTAGAGCTAACAGGACTTGTGATTGGCAACGCAGAATGAGCTTGAAATTCCGCTTCAATTGTTGATTCTTCTTCAAAAATATTATTAATTTTTTCGTGCGTAGTCAATTCCACAGATAGAGACTTACGATACGATTCGTCACAAGTATAATAAACACTAGATTTATCCGGAGTTTTAGCAAGAGGGACCTCTTCAGCAGATTGGAATGGAGAAACTCCAGAAACATTTACGTGAGAAGAGCTTAAAGAGCTAAGCTGATTTCTACTAGCACTTTGTTGTAAAGCTGGAAGTAGGTTTGTAACTAAACCGCTTAATGAATTATGACCAGATCCGAAAGAGAGATGAGAGGTTAAAGACAAAAGTTGCCCTGGAGTTCTGGTGCACAAATTTGGAGTACGATTTACAAGATCCGACATTTCTAGATCACGGTGGAAAGTAGATATTTGACTTAGGCCAAAATCTGTTAACTTTACATGACCTTCTTTTGAAAGCAGCATATTATCTGGCTTTAAATCTCTATGAACTATACCATGTGAGTGTAGATATTCTAAAGCTAAACAAATTTCAGCAACATAAAATGCTGCCATAGATTCTTCCATATAGCCATAGACACCAAGAAGACTTTTCAAATCACCACCCACCATATATTCCATGACTAAATATATACAACTATTTGATTGAAGAGAGTAAAATAATTGAACACAATATGGACTTCTTGTCAAAGCTAATGCATTTCTTTCAATCACAACTTGAGAAACCATATTCTTGTTAATCATATCTCTTTTCTTCATTACTTTTATTGCATAGACTTGATCAGGATTTGTTTTTTTATAGCCAAGAAACACTTTACCAAATGCTCCTCTACTTATAGGTTTGACTATTTTGAAATCGTGAATGTCTGGTACCTGAAAATATTACATTTTAATTATTCATAAATAATTCAAATTTAATACAGTGAAATTGCTTATATCTAAAAATCATAGATTAGAAATCAGTAACTATCTAGATTTACTTTGTCTTTATTATAAATTCTTATTTTTTATTATTTAAAAATTAGTATAAATTTTTTAATAACTTTAAATTCACAAAATATATACTTTCATATTTTACTTATACATTTAAAATGCAATCATTTAAAATTAATAAAGTTATGAGCAATTTAAATCACTTCACTTGTACTTATCAAACCTTATTGTTTTAAAAGGATAGGTACGCAGTGAAAATGACTGCTCTAGTGTTAAAGCAATAAATTCTGATAAAAATTACTAACTTAGTGCACAAAAGGACTTCATCGAATTATTTAAATAAAAAAAGTGATTGATTATACAAATATCATATAACATATATATTATTCAAATTGAATAGTAAATTAAAAGTAAATGATAATATATACAGCATAAAATTGTTGAAAATTAAAGATACTTTTGATTTTTCTCCTGTGTAAATTTGTCAACATGATTGAAGGTATTCCATATAAACTGTTGAATGTTTTGAAATAAGATATTTTTGTATATATCAAATAAATCAAATAATATCAAAGAATTAAAAAATCCAAAAGTAATAAGTTTTACAATTTAAAATAAAATACTTAAAATATATATATAATTAGTCTTCATATTACTAAGTTTTTCTTTTCAAACAATAAATTAAGATTTACACTTTCAGATAATTACTCATGAATATGTTTAATATTTTATCCTACTTTTTATTAATTTTATATAATAGTCAGTATTGTTATTTAATGATGTTCTTTAAAAGACAATTATAAAGATATTTTTAATTAATGCTTTTTATTATTAATTATTTGACCACTTAATAATATAAATTTTCAATTATTATAAAATGTATATTATATTTAATTAAAATTAAATAACTTACAATTAATAACTAATTAATCTAGTCAATTTTATTTAATAATAATGCATTTTTAAATTTATTATTATATTTTACTAAAATAAGATTAATATATAAGTTAAAATTAAAATTACTGCATGAAATGATACACTTAAATATCAAAATAATATTTAACAATTAAAATTTTAATAATTATTTTTAATCTATCAAATAGAATGGTTAAGAACTATAATTAATAATAATAAATTATGCTAGTTTACGAGTTCTTAATATATTTATCAAATGCATAATATATACAAATATATGGCTGTGTATTAATTTTGCTAAATGGCAAACTGCTTACAAAGTCAATTGTCTAAAAGCCTACAATAAGTAATATATATAAAAGAGAAGTCATTTCTTACTCTTTGATAAAATACATAACTTTATTTCCACATTTCACATTTATTATAATTTCAGATTATTCCATATAACTACAAACAGAAAAGAAGAAAAAACATGCTCTTCCGTTGTATATATACATATGTATTATTACAGATGATAAATCAGCATCTTATAAATTTAATAAATACTCTTCACAAAAATTATTAAATGTACAAAACTTGATGCTAGATAAATTTTACATTCTTTTATATTTAACATTTCTTAGTCACAAACTGTAAATGCAGAGTTCGCAAGTTGTACTTTTGAATATAAAAGAAGTTGAAAAATATTGAGCACAAAAATTTGTGCATTTTATAATTCTGTAAAATGTACAAAATTCATCTTATAAATTTAATAAATGTATAAGGTGCTGATTTAGTGTAATAGTATATATATATATATATATATATATATACACACACACATAAGCATATCTATAAATATATAATAATATAACACACATAAGTATATCTATAAATATATAAATATATAATAATATAACAAAGCATTAAAATTTTAAACATAGTTATTAAATTAAGTAAATCATGAATACAAATGATATATATAATAAACAAATGAAACATATATTGAAATTTCTAAAAAACTGTAAAACTTAAAAACTTTTTAGATGCAAAATTTGAAACATTAAATTACAATGGAATGTTTGTATCTTATAATAAATTTTATTACATTTACAATAAATATAACTAATTAATATATGTATTATTTTTTATTAATATAAATAATAATAATTTATAATGTTATGTTTTGGCTTATTATGTTGAAGAAACATTTTGAACTTCAATATTCAAAAGTTTGCACTCATAATTTTCAAAGTTTTATTATGATAAAGCATGAGTTTTTAGTACACAAAAAATCTATTAATCAAAAAATTTATTAAAATAATTTGATATACATAGTAATTTGACACTAATTTATTATAAGTACATAAGGAAATTATAATTTACAAAATAAATTTCTAGTATCTCCTTTATTTAAAAAATATAGATTAATATATATATATATATATAATATGTATATATATAAAAATGATAAACATTTGTAATTTTTATAAATATAAATTTATATTATAAATTTATAATTATAATTACTGTAAAATATGTATGCATAATTTAAAGTAAAATAAATACCTTTGCAGCTTGATTAACAATTTTTGAGATGGTCTTAAAAATCGAATTATCAATACTTCTGGATTGTTGTGGTGTATAAATGGCATTCTCGTTATTTTCTTTACTTTCTTCTCCTTCTTTTTCATCTTTTATAGATTTATTTGAATTATTTAAATCTTCTAAGTCTGCATCAACAATATTTGACTTGTTTAAATCAATTGTTGCACCTTCCATTGACATTTGTAACCTAACTTGCACAAAAATTATTGCAAATTTTATGAAAACTCAACCGAATTATAGATTAGCGATCAATTGTCAACTCATTCATAACATTTGATTTATTATCTTGGTTGGTATATATATATTTATATATTAATATTAAAAATTACCAGCATATAAACTGTAAACAGAATTGATTTTAAATGCAGTCCATTGACTGACATTTGTCCGGTTTAGTACTAAATAGATATTCAGTGATGCAAACAAAGCCCGCTCAAAGAATTTTCCTAATTTTTTTCCACCACACGAAGGACACCTACTGGCTGATAAACTTAACATTTACTTTAAATCGTCGGTAAATACGGAAATAATTTATAAGCATTGCATCACTATTGGTAATGCCTATTTTATTAAAGCTTGTTCACGTGTATTTAAAATATTTATTGTATGAAAAATAAATATAAGATAAACAATAAAACTAATGTAAAAACAACAAAATGCATTCATCACAGAATTTGTGTGTTTCAATAAAGAAATAATAGTAACAACGATTATTTTCTTACATTTTACATAGAACGCAATTCTTTATTTTTTGAAGATGATTATGAAATAAAATAATTGTAACTATTCGCGAATTCATGAATGACCTCTATCGATCGTACTGAATAAGTAACTGAATTTTTTTCGTGAAACATCACGAAACTTCTTCATATAACTATAGAGGTTTTCAGATCAGGAATACCAATGCAAATAAAAAAAGATTCTATGTTAATTTTGAAGTTCGTTTATTTCTCATCATAAAAATAAGTACCAAAAATAAAAATCGTATTTTATTATAAATATAAGAATATTTCTAAATAAAAAGTATAAATGTTGTTTCCAAAAGTTATTTTTATTAATTTATAAACATTTGACCTCATATTTATTAGTAATTAACAAAATTGTAATATTTATACAAATCACTTACCCGTGTTCTTAAAATGGCGTATTAAGGATATAAATACGGAGTTAGTGTTCTCTTAAATAAAAATAATGTTATACATTATATTGTCATAAACTGACCAACATAGACTTTTTTATATGCGGGGGTATTTATTCAATTTAGAATTCAATACATTTTATGAAATACGTGGACATATTTTGAAAACGATAGTCTGCATATGAATAGACGACAAATTCAGTTATTACGTGCTATTTTTAATGGACAATTTGACGTAGATTTTTAAATTGAATATATTGTCTTATAATTAAACAAAATATTCTGATCAGTTTATAATAATATATTATGTGAGATCATTTATATTAATGATCATAATGATATAAATGACATAAAATCTATAATTGTACCGATAATTCAATTTAAAGTGAAATTTCAGTAATTATTTCACGGAGTTAGGATAATTGTTTTATTGTAATAATTATTAATGATGAAAATCAAACACTTTTAAGCTATATTTATATATTGAGAGAAAGTAATTCACTTAAAAAAGGAATCGAATTTATTAAAATTAGTCGAAAACATAGAATATATATTTCAAACATACAAAAATAATTTAGGTTAATTCAGTTTTTAAAATGAATTGTTATATCTAAATAATTTCCAAACAAAATTCTCCGTAACTTTAGCACGTATATTTTACAATATTTGTAATACGTTTCTGATGTGTGAAATAAACGCATTACACAAATGCGTCAGTAATTCACTATAATTACTTTAATTGTAAATTTTATTCTATCGTGGATAGAAAATCGTCTGATATTTCACAAATTAATGATGTACTATTTTAAAAATAATTGTTTTAAAAAACTACCTCTGTGACAGCAGACTTGATACTCCCGGTTTATGCTTCATTCAATCACTCAGATTTTATGGTGGGAAAGTTTTGCATTTAGTAGAATCTAAACGGAAGAACCGAGATCGCCATCTGGCGGGGTTTTAGTAAATTTATACAGTGGAATTGAATACGATAATTTGGCAGCACTGTCACAAAGGGCAAGGAAACCGTTAGAATCAGCGAAGACAGCCATTTTGGAAAAGCACGTGTATTCTCTTTCATTTCTTTAAACGCTGTAGAACAAAGGAGTACAAAGAAGCAACTCATCAATTTGGAAGCAATACCTGTTATTAATTATTCATCTGTACGTGTTATTTCGCGTTAAAATTAATTTGAATTTACAAAGTTGCATATGTTTTGAAAAGAAGTTATATTAGGTATGTTTTTTTGTACTTGTATTATATTCAGCAATTTGATTTATTTTAAAGGAAAAAGAATCAAAATTGTTACAATAGGATTTCTTAAGATAATAGTACTAAGAAATTAAAATGATGATTCTAATAAAGTCTGTCTTTATCAAAGCAAGAGATTTTTTATAAATTAAAGGAAGTGCCAATTCAAATACAAAAATGCGATTCAATAAAATAAAAGTATGACAAACGCGGGTGACATTGCCAAGCACATTGGTAAACTAACTTTAATTATTTGAACTCGGAATAAATAAGATAGTTAAATTTGTATATATATCTTGGAACATTAGTTAATAATGAAAAATTAAGTAAAAAATCATTTATTAAAAAACAAAAAAAGTGCTTTGCAAAGTGACATCATATTTGTATTTTATTGCGCATCACGTTTTTGTGTCTTAATAGAAATTTTGCAATGTTTCATAATATCTATTTTTTTTATTTATAAATACAAATAGACAAAAATATTAATAGAATAGTTCATTGTATTTTAATTTTATTTTTTTATTCATATTATTTTTTTGTAGAAATAACCATGCATTAAGTTTAAGATGAAATAAAAATTAAAATTAATTCTGGGATTTTTATATTTAATAAATTCATTATTAATTATTATTTATATTATTTTATTTTTTGTTCATTATTAATTATAATTAGAATCAGACAGTTGAGTTTAAATAAAGAAAATTTTAAACTATATTTTTCCTGTTTATATATATATATAAACTTGTGGAGTTAATTCACATAAATACAAATGACCCTATTTGTTTTGAAAACTTCAAAGAATATGAAATAAGTATACATAGTATGTTTATTTTAATATAAATTTGAGTCTTTGTAATACAAGGTATTAGAAATCTTTAAAAGATATTTTTTTAATTTTAAACATCTTTGTGAATGACTAAATATAACATTTTCTATTGGTCACATTATAAATATTTTTAAAAAAATTTTTAATACTATTACAAAAGCATGTTTACTTAGTGTTGAGTTTTTAATATATAAAATATATACAAAAAACATTTATAGTTAATAACATCACATGAAAAGTAAATAAATATAAAAATGTTTTAACCATTTAATAAAAAAACTACTCAATTTGCAGCAATATTATGTACATAAATGAAGCAAGCAAATAATAAATATTTTAATTTCTACAAAGTAAACTCTAACCAGCACTTCTTTTGTTTTGGAAGGATTACTGTTTTTTCAATGTAGAAGTAGAATAAAATCAGTTAAAGCATTTCTAATGGTTTTAAATTGCCAGGATAATTTATTATGTGCGTTGACCGATTAAAAATTAATGCATTTTTGTTTTTGAATTTTAAGCACTACAAAATAAGAATTGAACTTGCAAGAATAATTTTTATTTGAATATTTATTAGTATTAGTAATAATAGTAACAATAACTCTATTGATATATC
>JABFOX010000991.1:0-14136 GCA_022817665.1 Axea sp. ZL-2020
ATCTGATCTATTATTTAACAATATTACAGTATTGATAAGACAATGCTCAGATTATTTAAGAATATTACAGAATTGATAAGACTAAACTGATCAGTACAAAAATGTTTAAACTGAATTAAACGCCATAAAATTACCTTCAAAATCAATAATGTATTATCGTGCTTGTTAATTTAATGTATTAAATTGATCGTATTGACACTGGTCAGTGGGAACGTTGACAGCATTGCCTTAAAATATACATATCAATACAGTTTCATTTTCCAGCAAGTAATCGATTCGTTTTAATTAAATTAGATTAAATTTCTAAAAATATATAATTTTGAAAATAAATTTGAATTTGGGACACTCTATCGGATACAATTTTAATTAAAATATGTAATTTGTTTCAGCAAAAGAACAAAACAAAACTTTACATTTTAATTTTAAAAATAAATTCAGTGAACGTCTATACAAATCAAGCTGTATTTAACGTTTATATTAGCAATACGAACAATATTTTGCTCACATATGTAACACAGCGTCAAAAATATGTGTAAATTGTTTTTAATTATTGTAAAACAAATTTGCGAATAATTATAGATCAGAGTCATTTTCGGAAATAAATACGCATAGATTCAATGGTATAATTGGAAACTAATCTGTTGAATGCGTTATGAATGAAGTAAAAAAAGTTATTACGAAATTTAAGATTTATGTTGAATCATTATAATCCAATATAATCGATCGATTTTCACGAGTATTGAAGAGATTGTCGAGAAAATTCACGAGGAGATTCAGTAGAATTGCACTTTCTTTCTTTTTCCAGGCCACTTCGTATATAAATGTTTTATCGAAGCCAATGGCGTAATCCTTTCGATTCCAGATGTGCAAAACGATGAACGGATAATTACAAAAGAAAGACGAGGATTTAAATAATACATGATAAAGTATTCTCATAAATCTCATTCTTCGATACTTTTTTGTACTTCTACAACTGTGACACTGCGTTATATAAATTCATAAAACTCTCAGCTATGTTCACATAGGTACTCAAGGATATATATTTCATTACGAAATTACAAAATTGATAGCTATTCGAATGAAAATTAAATACAAATATTAACCGTGTACGCGGAATCTAAAATATCGAAGCGATTTAATTAACTGCAATATTTAACTGTAACACAAATAATATAATGAATATTTGTCAGTATTCGTATGATGTTTTTAATTTGAGTAATTCAAAAGTTTATTTTTAATCCCCGTATGACTTTTTTCCTATTATATATATCAATAAATTCTGGGTTCATAACAATGGTTAAATAACAAAAATAAGAATTTTATCTTTCATTTATAATTAAAATTGTTTTTTTGCAAAATGAATTCGATTATAAAATAGGTATTTTAATTTCTATAAATACATCATTGATATTAGTTATACAAGCATTTTGCATAAGATGAGATAAGTTTTCTTTTTAAACATGTATTATTTTGATTCAAAAAGTTTAATATTACGAATTTTTATATAACTCCAGTTGTTTGAAGAATGATTACATAAAATTATTTCGGTCAATCTATTTTTAGAATGCATACAGTTTCAATCGTATGTCATTTTTTGTTAATCTTCGCATTTGCAAAAGTTTAAATGTACTGCCGTGCATTGAAAACTCCGATACATTTGTTTATGTATATGGAAGATTATGCAGCAAAGGGAATTACAAATGGATGCAAATTCTAATTTACTTAAAGTTTCTGCAGTCTGAGTGCAATTCGCATTGTTAAATTTGACAGATTCAATTAAATTATAAAACCCCTTCAATGAGTTTCTATAGGATTTGAACTTCGATATCTTTGCAAATAATATAAAAATAGCAGTGCTGTATCAAATATTTGCATACCAGTTTGCAAGCTATATTACTTAAGTTCAATGAATAAAAGGTTTTTATTTATTGTTTATATTTATTATTAAATTACGAAACAACTATCTATATATCTAAATAATTATTTTATGACAACAAATAAGCTCCTTAATGTTATTTCTGAGTACAAATAAATGATTTTTAACATTTTTGTATGGAAAAATCGTTTTGATAATTTTTCCATGTAATATCTTGCTTAAAACAGAGATTAGATTATGTGTAATCAACATGAGAATATTTTGTGAACTTTTCGAATAATATTCATTTGATATCCAGAAAAAATTCATCATGCTAAAAATCCTTTGTCTCGCGATTCTGAGCTAAATGTTTGAATGAAACATTAATAAAAATAATTAACATATTTGATATCGTCAATTTAGTATTACTGAAAAAAATATTTCCGCGTTCAGAATTTATTAATTTCATATTGCAATATCGACAGAATTAATTTTCAACTAAAATCAGACAAGCTGAAAACAATTTTAGCTATCGTTTCTCTTAGCCAAATCTCTGCTACAATTTTTCATTTGTGGAAGAATTTGTAGTTACAAAATTTTGTTGCACAGGCAGTATTAATTTTAAATTAATGTTATTGTCTTGGACCAGAACATTATTTAAATAAACATCAGATAGATGTGTATAATAAAATAATAAACACTTTGAAACATTCCACAGAAATTATATATAAAAGACACAAACGATTAAATAATAAAACGCAAAAAAATAGGCGAATTCAAATATTTTATTAATAATTTCTTTAAGTATGAATTATAATCTAATTAACCTATAATATTCTTTATTAAGAACAAAAACAATCTTCAGGAATTATTATACTTTTGAATTATTTTTTTAATCATATGTAAACATTAGAACTGATTATTTTTTTAAATGTTATTTAAGTGAATGATTTATTGATCTAATGATATTGATTACTGAATGATAATATTGAATATTTAGTGCTTACGTTTAGTTCATTTACGACCTCAATGATAATATTCAGATCGAATACGAACTGCACAGGTGAACTTTTGTATGGACTTTGCAAGTATATGTTCTGTCGTACATTGTAATCTGTATTATAAGTTTCACAGGATCTTTCAACAAATAATAAGTAAATCTATTCGAATTTCGTAGATACGTATAGTAAAATCGATTTTTATCTAACTAGCCATTAAATTTTTGTAGAGTTAACATTCGTATTCACTTGTCAGTGGTTTACTTTATGACTGCTGAATATACTTATTTATTAGAAGTACGTTCTGGGTATATGAGGACGCAGTAAATTGTAATCACTCATAACATGGTAATAAACAATAATATATGTGTTTAAACAAATCTACCATTTTTGATACAGTTAATAACAATAACATTTATTCTTATTTGGTAAATAATAATAATATAGATTTTTCAGGATATTTACCATTGCCTTTTTAAATTTAAATAGTCATTACACTTATCTACTATGAAATAAATTATAAACATACACGATTCTAAAAATTAATTTAATAATATTGTTAAAATTTGTTGTAATGTTATATTGTTATATTATATATATAATTGTTAAAAATGTTATAATTACATAAGTGTTTTATTTATAAAAACAAAAATTAGATTAATACAAAATGAGCACAGATATGAAAACGTCGCTTGTTATCCGACTCACGCAAAAAAAAAAGATTAAATAAAGCAGCAACTGAGTAAAAGGCTGACGTTTTATATATTTTGTTATTTTAGTAAAATATAACTATGGATTTTGAAATATTACGTAATTTAGAAAAACAACTGTATATTATTCAAAGACAATTAAATATTAACATTTTTTTATTTTTCTGTTTCTTTATTTACACTAATTAAAAGATTTATTATTTGTGAATTCAATACAGTTAACATTATTTTATACAATACTGTAATAATTAAATTTTCAAACAAATACTTACATATATATAACTTTATCAATATCATTCTGGTTTACTTTTTTTACGTTTAATTATTAGTTATTTAATGATCTTTGCCAAATATTTAATCTAATTATCTGGCGTTATAAGTTAATTTTCCATGTAATTAAATAATATCGAGTTTCATAGCATAATTGAACACCTGGATTCTAAAATGAGTCGCGCTTGGACACTGACCAAGCAATTTCCCAGATCATGTGATTTAAACAAAAAAAAATATATCGTCTAAGTTCAATTTAAAAAAATACAACAAAACTCTGCGTAATAAGATGCGCATTTTTTGTGCATTTACAAATTTTGTTTTCTTAATGGTTAATAAAAACACTTTTTCTTTATTAGTACAGTTCAATGAATTTCAGTTCGCAACATCTTGAGTACGTATGATTAGAATTGCTTAGAAATCTGTTCCAAAGGATGTTTTGAGTTACTGATTACAACTGTCATTATTTAATGTAATAAACAATTACTTAATTATTGATTAAGTTAAAGCAATTTTCGAATATAGAGACATTCAAAAATATATATCGAGAGAACATTCGATTTCGAAGAACTTACAGCGAAATGATGTGTAACAATATTTGAATTAATTTTTGATAAAATATGAAGCCACAATAATATAAAAGTGGAAATATAACGATTATTTCTTTGCTTACGGACGATTCATCAATAACTAGTTTATATTTATATAACGTTTTATTCATTAATTCATTCAATATTAACTTGTTGCAAAATTTTAGTAATATTTGCCAAAAAAAAAAGAGCAGATTGGAAGTATATTATGTGCTTTTGTTCTTTTATATATTTTAATATGCAAAATAACAAGAATGAACTTGATGGAAAAGAATGAGATTTTAAAGAAAAATTAATCGAAATGGCAGAAAAATATTGCAAAAAATTTTTATTTAAATCTTTGCTTATTAGTTATTTTCGTAGCCATTGGGAACAAATAACACAATTCAAATGTGCATTTTAAGATATTTATTTATTTATTTAAAAGTCAAATGTTCATATTTTGTGACGGTTCGTTTTTCGTCAACAGTTGCATAGAATCGTTTAGAACTATCATCGACAAATATTTTTTGAATAAATAGACTCGCATTTTTTAAATTTTATTGTATAAAGTAACATTAATAATATATTTTTTATCTTTTTGTTTATTTATAATTTTATTATAAATTTACCTCATTTTTAATAATCATATTTGACCATAATTTTAAATTAATAAATCCAATAATTTTAGCCATACATTTAAAATAACACATAACAAAATAATTTAAGAATAAATGTATACAAGATGTGAAATATAACGTATTAATTATTATTTTAGTATAATTATGATTATTTGTATATTGCATTGTCATACGTCACTTTTGTATTTAATTAATTTATAATTTGATGTGAAATTTTCATTTAAAAGTATTTTTCTGATTCATCTATGATAATTCTGTCCCCATAAATGATTCATCAACTGTTATAGATTACATAATATATAGTTATAAACAAGCGTAAAATTGTTTAAATGGTGCAGTACGATGAACAAAATTATAAGTCATACGTGCGCATAGAAACAATCATACAATTAATTCACGTATATATTGCTGGATAATTGTTTCTCAAAGTTCTGCGAAATCGAAAATTTCATCGATATTTTGACATAAATTTCATTGCATTTTTATTACGATCTAAACCAATTAATAATTAAATTATAAATGTTTGTTATATAATAGTTCGCGATTTGATAGAATCAGTATTTTATATTTTTGGAAAATATTTTTAAATAATTCCAGTTATATTTATCGAACATATTTCGAGTTGGAGTTAGAAAATTGTAATAAAAAAGGAAACATATATTTTTATTTTTTATTCCAAGTTATGTACAAATTGTTGAATATAAAAAGATGCGTTTTTTATGCGGAATTTTGGTATATTTTTTAAATTGATTTTGGAAAATTCTAATTTATTTCTTTTAAAGAAAATTCCATGATATAGAAAAGTGGTCGGCTTTTGAGTGAAATTCTTATTTTAGAATCCCAAGGTGAAATTATCTTCGCATAATTTTCAAATCACAAAATTAACAAATTTCAGTTATTATTGATAGTTTTATTAAATATATATGAAATGTTTAACTGGCCGAATAATGGTAATCATAGTTCTACAAGCAGCATAAATGTACATTTAATATTATGCAATATTCAGAAAAATATATTCCAGAAATATAATCATGAAGTTACTAACTTAAGTAATTTTTATTTTATAAAGTATAATAAAATTATTCATTCTTGAAAATATTAAATGTATGTTTTCCTAAGATTTAATATAGTTACTCCTAAATATCTAATTTACTCATTTAAAAACGGTGATATTTGTTAGACATACTGTTTAAAATAATACATTACTATCTATAAATATATTATCTACAATGTCATTTATATTTTACTGTTTAGTGTATATTTATGATATATATCATGAAAAATGATTAAATGTAGTAAAATTGAATCAATGTATTTGTTTTATTTAATACATCTATCCCTAATAGATGACATTTTTATTAATATAAAATATATAAATGTTTCATTTTTAAATTTTTACAAATTCAGCCATAATTTAATAAATTATTTTTCTGATTTCAGGTAATTTAAAACATGGTGAACTTATTGTTAAACTACTCTCTTTTCTTAAGGTGAGAAAATCATATTCTTTTTTATTTTTTAAGTAAATACATTTTTATTCGTATATTATTCACTCTTTGCAATTTGAATGAAAGTGCATATATTATGATGAAATGAATGTTTAATAAACATATTACTTTATATTTTAAAATGTAAAATAAAAATAAATATTGAAAAACGAAAATTTATCATTAAAATTCGAGCAAGTAACAATAGAAAGGATGTCGGGTTGAAATAGTATTCTTATTTTTCGATATAACAGTAATCTAATATTTAAGTTCAGATACTGACGTAAAACTATAATATTAATAATCACATCGATGTAACACATACGAAACATAGAATTGGAAATTTTCTGATGCTGAAACGTCTGATAAATGTTAAACTAACAGGATGTAATACAGATTAATGTATACTTGACTAAGTTATAAGCGACGATAAATGAAATGAAATGATAAATTAACAACACAAAAAGGTAAATTAATAAATGAATTTTATTTGATAAAAAAAATTTGTGTTAATTAAAAGATGCAAAGTTTTAATTTATAATACACAAAAATTAATTAAAATTACATTGTATGTATTTGTTAATATCATTTTAATTGCAAAATCTTAGTTTAACGTTAGTTAATTAAAAATAATAATTTTTGCTTTTGTATCAGTATGAATATATATGATCAGAAAATTCTCAATATTTAAGTACACTAATACATTTAAATTAGTTATATTAATATATATATTTTTGAATATTTCATGATCGAAATTTTAACGCCATAGTTCCTTTTTATTTTTAAAATGTTCTTAAAGTTCAATGAAATTAAAATGATATTTCTATATTTATTAAATGTTAACTTGTTTTCACATAAACGTAGTTTTTTTAAAATTTAAGGTGCATTTCATTTATGAAAAATTATTTCTTCATGAACTGAAACATATTAATTATTGGTATTTAATTTAAATAGAATATTTATTATAAATATCTTGATTTTTATTTTTTATAACAAGTTACATTTATTTGCTTCTAAGCTTTAAATGTTATACAAGATTTATATTTATTACAACCTAATGTCAATTTTATATATATTAAGTAGCTAAAGCCAGTTTGAGTAAACGGATCCTATCATATTATTTTTATATAATTTAAATAACGTCCGTAAGTTTTCTTTTTGCTTTGCATAGAGTTAATTAGCAGTTAAATCAATTTAATTTTATGACAAAAGTGTCATAAATATAATTATTTATTTTAGTTTATATTCAATAATGGTTCGACTAGTGGTGTTCTTACCCGTGATGAAATTTGTTTCCTTACTTGATTTTGATGTGTTTGTGTAATTGTTATAATTTTTTGTTTGTTTTGTATAATTAGGACTATTATTTTATTTAATTGTTATCATTTTTTGTTGATTTTGTATGATTAAGACTATTATTTTATATTTCTGTTTCCAATTCAAAAATTAATTATAGTCCTGATAAAGATCGACACAAATGGTTGAAACATCATCAAATATTTATTCAAATAAATACCTGTGCATTAATTTTTGTATTAAATTGGTCGTATATTAAATACATTTAAGATGTATTTATTAAAACAACGATTTGTCACTAATCTTGATGACATAAAGCAGGAAATTTCTGTAATATCATGTTCTTTGTAAAAAATATCTTATAATATCAGATAACAAATGAAATTAGAGACAAAACCGTGAAGCCGGTGAATTTGCGTCATTCACTTTGCTCGGTTATGTAATCTTGTTAGTTCAACAGTCCAATATTATCCAATGCGCAGTATTAAAACGCAAATAGTGCAACATAGGTGCATACAGAAATGTTCCACAATAAAGGTACATAGTAATGAGAGCTGCGCGAGAAAGGATCGTGTTATCTTGAAAATAACATCGAATACGGGGGCATTATCAGAAGGACGATCTCGCGTGCCGTCCTATGGACTACTAAAGTTTCTTATTATAATTTCGTAATAATATAAATTACATATCTTGCGGTGCGGAAAAAGTGCGTTGTCGCGTGAAAGAAATTAGGGATTGGGAAAGTCACTTTCGGTAAAATGATAACATTTTTCGTATTCGGACTTTGATACTCAAATGATTTTTTCGCATATTCAATTCAGCTATTCAATTACCACAAAGACGAATTCGTTAGTATTCATTATAAAGATGAGTGGTGGCAAGAAAGGAAGTAACAATTTTTTGGGAAAATGTTGGCCAAAAGATATATTGCTTTAGCGAAGAGTATTAATAGAAATGGCAAATTAATTCATCGTGATGAGAAATCGATTTGTTTTTGTCTCGCGTTTTTGTAGGAACAACGCATCGAATTGCTAATGGTGCTACAATTTGCATGTCATAGAATTAATTAACTATTGTGCTCAACTGCGCTCCTTTACAATTGTTCTAAAACAATGAGAAATATTTATACTCAGAAACATCTTATAAATTACGCACTGAGCTTTCTTCCACTTAATTTTGCATTTACATATTCATCGCGTTGTCAATGTTGTTCGCTTCCATTCATCTTCTGCCGTAGAAACTGGAAATAGTGAGTTAGAGGGTACAAAATAATATTCGTTGCATAAAGGAAAAGTGCGAATCACAAAAGAATTGTAGACTAAAAGCCCACTAATGCTTGTTCCCGCCGGACTTTCACGCAACACGACGAAAAGTGTAAAGCATAGTGACTGTTTGATGCCGTGGTGGACAAGAGTTGAAAGCATAGCGTGTTTTTTTCTAGGAAACTTAGAAGTAAATATATGAAAGTGGATCAACTTTTCTCTTTTCTATGTAAAGGACAAAGAAGTCAACTAGAAAAATGTTCTAATAATACGATACAATATGATTATATTACAAAACATTAAACAGTATTTTATCAGTTATATTTTATTTATTGAATTGTTGAACGAAAATGTAATTATCCTGTTATCGTTCAATTTATATTTAAATATTGAAGATATATTTGATATTTGATATAAAATTTTGCACTTCTAATAAAAATAAAATAAAAATGCCTTCAAGCATTTCAAACACAAATTCAGTAATAATACTATTTCTTTTCTTATACATTTAATTATATTAAAAAAAATTTTACTCGTTAATGATGCAGATTGTTAATTCTTGAGATAAATTATCACTTTTATTAAGTCATGAACCGGCTTTTTGGCTGCATTAACGCCATCTACATATCTGTAATAGTTACTGTGTGGTGTTTACACGTGTGATGGAGTGATGTATGTGTGTGAATATCAGTGTTTATGTAATGCATACTATATCTACAAGTTTAACATGGAATCTGAATCTTGTGGGATTTAACAAACTGTCGTCCCAAGCTAGATGCAGGTTGGACGGCATTTTTATAGTTTCAACAGTCTTAGTACTTACCTTGTACGGAGTCGCTTCACCGCGGTGATCTTATGGAAAACCGTTAAACGTTTAATTTGGCGGCTAAATAAATGATACAATAAGTGATTAAGCATAAATACATTTCGCAAGTTGTCAAATCCTCCACCAATTATAATTTTCTGGAATTATTTTATAATGGTGTGTTATAAAGAAAATCGTTCTTGTTCAAAGTCAGCCATGTGAGGTACTATTCGTATTCACTTCGAATATAATAATCACGGTGCCATAACGTTTTTTTAATGGCATAGTGAACTTTATTCCCGAAAAGGGGGAGGGTGATTAGACATGGTGAAATGCAAACAACTTTTATCATTCTAGAACGATGCTTGAAGGAGCTTCAACCCATAATAAAAATTATTAGTAACTAATAATGTAGGAAAGCGACACGTGGGTAGCAATTAAATCATATATTCGAGAGGAGAAATAAAAAATATAGTTTCACTTCTAATATTTTGTTTAATATTTTTTCTTTCTTTTATTTAATGTTCAATTTTTTGTAACCCACATATAATAAAACTTTGTAATATTTATTCGGTATGGACGTAATTATGGATTGCTTGTGGAACACAATGCGGACCACATAAATAGACAAAGAAAATACAATACAATTGTGAAATTATGCATTTTATAATTTGAATTTCAATTTAACACTTTTCATAAAATATGCAACTAGTTTTGAGACAAACGAGCATAATTTTATAATAATGAATAACTTTAACATTTGAATGTTCACTTATAATTCATAGGACAACGGTGTTATATATATATATCATGTTTACTGAATATGGAAATGAAAGGTATATTTCAAAGGTTTTTATAATTTTAAATTATTTATTAAGGACCATTGAAAGATTAATATCATATAAAATAAAACAGTTTTGAATAAGCCAACCTATACTTTTAGTCACCAGAAGTAGTGGCGTATAAAATAAATTGAATAAAGCACTTTTATTCAACCAAATCAATAATTTCAAAAGTTTAAATGGAACATTTTCTTGAATAAATTAAATTTCAGTTTTGCTCGAAATTAATATTTAAGTTTATATAAATAAAGATATAAATAAACAATTAAATAATAACACAATATAGTAATGCATAATTATTTTGTGTTCTCTTTTATAATACAATTCATATAATTTTCTCTTAAAATTTAAGCATAACATAATGGAGTACCAATTTTTAAAACAAGTTCATTTTCTATGACTTTTGTAATGTATCTCCATAAATATATAAAATAATGTGGTTTATCTAAGGCTTAAAAAGATGCATAATGGTTTGTTTACATTTTGGTACTTTTCTAAAGACTTGAAAATATTTTATCTATACCATACAAACTATAATTAACAGTAGTGTTTTACGGGCTACTCTTATCTGGTTTTTCAAGATTTGCAAAAAAGTGAGAAATTTGTATAAAATTATTTTATATTAAGAAATTTTATAATTGAAAGAATTTTGAAATAACATTGTCAATGAAAACTTATAATTATTTTTAAATAAAATTGTAATCACTTAAAATTTTGCATGTTGCTTATATTAATTTCTCGTTTATTAGAATAATTTGTGTGATTTATTTGACACGTTATTTAAGTTAAATAAGTTCATAAAAATATATTTAAATACATTAACTGAATATGTAATTTATTTATAAATTTATTTGTAATTTTGTATTAAATTTTCGTGATTGATACGAAACAGTGAATAAAAATGTTAAAATCAGCTAAATCCGAACAAACAAGAATTCTGTGCGAGAATCTAAACACATATTCATTACACAAAAAAATTCATTGAAAATATTCTTTTAGATTGGGTGAATTCAAACCCCATACATGTTTTTGCGTGGATTTGAATACATGTTCACTGAACAATGAAATTCATTACATACGCTCTTTTTGAACGACAAAATCCGACACACTTTTGTGCGTAGATTCTGAATATTCAGTGAATAATTAAACTCACACTTGAATGATTTATTGCGAAATTTATAAATATACAATATTTATATATTATACAATACTTCTTAAAACTGTTCAAGATTCATATTATAACTGAGGTTTAGACATCGCGAGAGATATAGTAAAGTCCACTTAATGTAATTTTATTACTTATGGAATTGTGCAACTATTTTTTATGTATCAGCGTCTGGATATCACGCAGAACCGTCAGAAATGAGTCATTACTTCCTCATTTCTTGTACTGTATATGTTGATTGTAGGAATATAAATATTGTAGTATAATTACATTAAAATATCTTAACGTAATATTACAAAGTATATGTTATACAAATATCTAATGAATTAAATATTCACAAACATTATTTCCTTTATTTGTAGTAAAATAATTATGTACAATTATATAGTAGTATTATACGTTTGCTATTTTGCTGTGTAAATGGACAGATCCTCTTGCCAATTATAATCCATAAAAAATGTTTTAGTACGAGCAGTCGAAATTGGTTAGGAGTAAATGACAGAAAAGTAATTAAAAATATTTTTTTCTAAAAACGTATTAAAAAATATAAATAAATGCTTGTCTCCTCCGGGCAATGCAATATCTTATTTTTCATTTGTTTATAATAAAAAGTTATATAACTCTATGGAACGTGATCGAAATAATTATCTATCGGAACGTGACAAAACTTTTGACTGTGTCTGAAGATATGTTGCTGATTGAAGACAATAATTAACCGATAATACTTATTATCAGTTGCTGCTAATCCATTTTCCATGTACAAATGCATTGTAATATACAGCTTATAAGTTTATTTTATATATAAAAAAAAATAATAATTATCTATTTCATAGTATGTTATTCTATAAAATATCAATGAATAATTATATTATTATATTTCTATTATAAATCTGATAATAACCTTAGAATTATTCTGAATGTGGCTATGAATGTAAAAAGTTTTGCAAGGAATTCATATCTAGTTAGCAAAACTTAAATCCGAAACAAGTTGAGTTCGACTGACAGATATCTATACAAATATCTGACCGAATACGGACCATAACTACTATTAGGCATTCGAAATGGCACATAGGCAAGACAGAATAGGAATTTCGGCGAAGACAGATCAATGCTTTCTCAAGATACATGAAGTCAGTGAAGACGCGTCACAGTGCTGATGGATCTTGTCCTATTTTCACATGACTGACTCGACTGGATAGAAGATTGAATAGATAGATGGATGAATAACGAAGTCACATTTATAGATAAGAAATTGTATAAGTTGTCTACTAAATTGTAATTAACTTAGACGAAGAACAAAGATTTATCTACATTTATATATACTACATCAAGTTTTTTAAATTGTACGAGAATTCGATTTTATTAATTAGTGATAATATTATTATTATATTGTATCATATTTTGAACATCAACATTAAAATAAAATCAACAAAATACGTGTGTGTGTGTGTGTGTTTTAATAAATATTATGTATATATATTTTTTTTTTTATATATAATTTAAGTAATATGTGCTATACAATAGTGCGAAAATAATGTAATACATAATTATCCACCGTTGTTTTGTTTAATTATATACTCACTTTTAAAGAAAGAGTTTATACTATTTCAAAACTTAACTTATTAATTTGTTACAGAGTAATGTTTCTAAAATCGTCATATTAATATTCAACCAAACAGATATTTTGGCATTCGAATTTAATTAATTAATTGGATTAAAATTCTATAAATTTTAATAATATTAGGTTGGAAGGAAAGTTCTGTCGTATTTTAAAGAAAATATTTGAATTCATTTATAAAAATACGTGTTTAATATTAATCTGTTATATATGCTCAATTATATATAATCAAATATATATGAAAAAACAAACGAAAATCCGAATGACTCACTAGATAGATGTTTTTTTTTTTTATTTACAAGAAAAATTACCTGCCTATTTAAAATACGACAGAACTTTCCCTCCAATATTTTACAAATGGATATAAATTGAGATTATTAGAGCATTAAAGGTGATGTAAATTAAAGTAAAAGTTTAATTATGTATATAATAAAAACATAATTTTATTAATTTATATAAATATATAAATGCAAAAAAAATTACTATGTGTAGTATTCAAATAAAAACAGTATCGTTTGAAGTTAAAGTGTGGTAAAACGAAACTAAAAATCTTGTTAAACATTACTAATTAATATTTATTTTGTGAAGTGGTCCAAATGCGTCTTTTTCTTTCTTTGT
>JABFOX010000992.1:0-14134 GCA_022817665.1 Axea sp. ZL-2020
TTTGTTGTAACTTATAAAATGAATAATTATAGTTATCGTGATCAGTAAATGAGGACATATTGTATTACTTGTAATTCTTTTAGGAAATGCGTAATGGAACACAAATCTAGATTTTGATTAGAAATATTAGACATTTGAAATTGAAATAAATAAGAATAATATATTGGAACGCGATGCAATGCAAACACAACAACGTATGGATTTACATTTCGATGCCTTGAGGGGATTTTGTAATCTCCAAGTTGTGGTCGAAAAATTTTCCAATGTTTACAATAGTACAATTTTAATATGACTGGCGAATGAATGGCAAATGCTCCCATGTTCTACGTTGGTACTTATATCTATTTCATTTATCGTGGTATTTGCAAATAAAAAATCCTGTTTTCCAGTTTTTTACTTGTGTGATTCCAGTTTCAATATTCCAGTTATCACCCCACATACCGGAAAAGCATACGTGTGCTTTGATGTAACATCTTAATATTGTAAATTATTATTTCATATTAAATCATAAACACATCAACGTCACGCACTGTAAGTTGAAAGCGGGACATTCACAATGAAGTTCAACTATTTACTGACTTCATATTCAAGTATTGCATATAAACTGAATTATCTCATATATATGAAAATTAGCTCAAGTCGTTGAACACTGAATAGTAAATTTACTCTAAATGCGTCGAATAATAGATTTCTATATAAAAAAATACTATGATTTTTTTATTATAAATAGATTCGATAATATGAAAAATAATAATATAATGTTGATGAAGAATATTTTAAAGTTTGAAAACGCATTGCGACTTAATTTATAATAATATATTTAATTATATACAGTATTAGAAATACATCTTTTGCTGTTTTTGAAAAGTTTTGGTAGCTTCATTTATTTGAAAGTTATTTAAAAAATATCACACATACATTAACGCAGTAATTAAATTAGCAAAAAAAATATCGTTTACAAGTCATGAATTTGTGTTACTTTGTAACTGTAATATAACTCACAAACATTATTTTCCGAATACTGGTTATGGAAGTCTAGGATCTTATGTATCATTATATATATGTAATATGTTAATATAATACTAAATGTTAACATGTAACGGGTTAGATAACTTTTTAAACTAAAACACAGTTTTGCAAATGAGAATATAATATGTATGATATAAAATTATTATATATTAATTATATCAATTGAATGATTTAATTTAATATATATATATTAATTATATTAATTGAATGAAAATAGCTTTGAATGTATAACGTTATAACGGAGAATTTATTTTACAGTGTGTTATATTTATAGCCGAAATTTCTGAATCTATCGAATGGATTTATTATCTTGAAAGTAACGTATGGTTTTGTCAGCAATCAGTCGCAACGCAAAGCTGGCGCTCGGTGTAAATGATTGAATCAAATTCGCTTAATTATCAGATCGATTGCAATAATGCCTCCTATGTCAATGCATAAATTCATATGATCCAGAGGTTCGTGTTTGGTACATCGAACGCTGCATGGTCCGTACAGATATCCACACAGTTTCCGGATACATTTAACCAAGTGGATACTGAGCTAACGTACATACAAACGTGTGCGCATGTTAACCCACGTACGTGTGCCTACGAACACGACGATAAAAGCTAGCTAACATAGCCTAACGAGTCAGTAGCTGGTATCGAGACTCAGCGGACGACGACACTATTCAGTCTATGTAATATATTGCTCGACTGACTGGGGCAAATGGAGCGCCAGGTACTCGTCTCGCAAACTACAGCCCTGTCAAACTCCGAGCAAAAACCCCAATGTCTCTCTTGCCGCATTCAGTGTCGCAGCGCATTGTCATCATGCGAGAATACTGAATTATACCATCGTAGCTCCAAGGCAATTCTATCTGTTTTCCAAAATTCGTCGGAACTTTTCATTTTTAACGTTTAAGATTGTTCCTCTCAGCTGTCAGTTAATCTTAAAATATTCTTCGTAATGATATTTAGATCGCATTTAGTACAAATCATGCATTGCTTCACTTAGACAAATACTGATTTTGACACAAAAGCTGCAATTAATTAAAATTAATTAATCAGTATATATTTTGCAATATTTTTCCAATTTCAATTTTTGGTTAAAATTAAACAAAATATGAATTAATATTCATGGCGTTTATTTTTGAATGAATATATAATGCACATTATCGACATTGAACTTTTTCTGTTGATATTTTTTTATAAAATGTAACTTGTCATTTACAACATTTTAATCCATATCTACTTATATTTAAAATTTGCATGCATTATAATTATGCAGAGTGAAAAAACGTATTAAAAATAATGTAATTCTATAATAAATTAATCACAATGTGTTATATTTAATAATAAATTATTTTTCGTAAAATATGTGTAATATAATAAAGATAATAATGTCCCTGATAATAGTGTTCATGATTGAATGGATTAATCAAAATCTATGAAGCTTTGCAAATATATTGCAGGTTTTTAAGAATTCTTTTTATAGATTTTTTTAGTTAATATTGGTAAGACGCGATTAAGTTTGTATCAGCGTATTTAATGGAAAAATTAAAATTATTTTACTCATTCATAATGTAGTATTAAAAAAAAACAAAACAACAATAAATAATACTTTATTTACTTTATTACAATATTGATGCATTCAAATAATTCATAAATGATTTTATATTTCCAAGTATTTATTTTGTGACCGAGCTTTATAAGTCTAATATTATATGAATAAATATCATTTGCACGTGAAATGTCAAATAAAATTAATATTGCTAAGTAAAGTAGTTTGTAATCCACTTATTTTGTATAAATATTCTGATACAATTCAAACTCATGAAACAATCTGATTCAATCAAACAAATGAAATGAATTAACTTATGTACAAGGAAATTCTTACTGAAAACCATTATTTCTGTGAACAGTTATATGGGAGATAATAATATTTTACTAAGGTGAATATATGATAAATGAAAAAGCACTATTAAAATTATTTCAGATTTATGAATCATTAACCACTTGTCTCCACTCAAATAATGTTTTTTATTTTCATATGTAATAATGTTTTACAAAGGTTCTTAATTAAATAACGTGATACTTTTTGGCATAATTTACACGCAGTTTCACATTTATTTGTAATGTAAAAGTGAGCATAATTTTGAGTAAAATTGTACCAACAAAGAGAAAAGCTCACCCTTATCTTTCGCTTTTCTTGATTTAGCATAAAAATGATATAATCTCGTGTTATAAACATAAGGAGATTGGCTGAAAAAGGATAAAAATTAATTCAGTAAGTTCATTCTGATGAAAATTTACACGAAATCCTGCTTTTTGGACGGCAATCAAAATAATTTAAAAATGTAGGAACATGGTTGGTTCTTCAATTTGTAAGAAATTGAAGAAAGTTGTAACAAGTCACGTACGTGGCTTATTCCGAGGATGTTTTCTTGTGACGAAATAAATTTCGATGGCGTTCGATTTTTTGTATTTTCTTTTCTCACAGAAAGTTGAGAGCGAAGGAAAGCCGAAACGATGGACCACCAAAGGACTTCGATTTACGAAGTTGTGAGTGTCGAATGCATCTTGGAAACATGCTATAGCAACGCGTAAACAACATGGCCATATTCGACGAAAAGTCCTGTCCGAACATGTCCACAGAAGTTACGGTTTTTCCACCTTTGCTCAACTCTTCTCACTCGCCATTGCCTGCGCTAAAAATCCTACAGTGAATTTATTTTTTCTTCGTATTACTCCACTCCATGCTTTAGCGAGCATTAATCCGCTACCTACTGTATTTGCATTACCAACATTATAACAACAGCTTCGTCGTGATTTTTCAGCAGCATTTTGTTCGTTCAATGTACCGAAAGAAGATAAACTGAAGACGAAATAAAAAAGCACTACGAAATAATCGCAGATGAAGAAAAATGTTGTTGTTTTCGTTTTAAATTTAATACAATGAGATAATACAGATTATTGCAAATTGCTACAGAATTATTTTTTGTTAAATTAATTCTTACAACCACCTTTAAATCATTTTTATTGCGCTGCATTAGAGTTTAAAAATATCTATTCAATTTAAAGAAAGAAATTTCCAAATCTCGTAAATTGAATCGTAAAACTTTTTCTTTGGAAATAATATTTTTAAAATCGTTCAAGTTGATTTCTTCGAAAGTTACAGTATCTGGAAAATTAATGATTTATTAACGCGACGTAGAAAACTTTAAATTGACAGAAGAGTCGTACTTTCCTGTAAGAAATATCGAATGATAAGTGAATTAGATAAAATCGCAGCACTATCAATAGAAAACAACGTATTAGCAAATGGTATTGGATCTTGTGGAATTTCCGTATGTTCCTAGAATGTGTTGCGGTTAATAAATATTGAAAAAAAATTTGCGAAATTCCTTTATGTTTCATTGGAAGCAAGCAACCAGTGATAAGTTTAGGTATTTTACATTTGAGATGCAACATTACGTGTTTCTTTATTCAGCAATAAGAAACGTTACTTATGAAAAATGTAAAACTGAATATGATATTTCAAGTATTTACTTCTGGGAATTGAAACGGTTTCGCAAAGGATCAATACTTAGAGATATTTTAAAATTTATTATCTCAGTAAAATATAAAACGACGTAATATCTAAAAACTACAAGTGAATAATTGTTAAATTAATAAAAATAATTTTATATTTATTCGTAATAACCTGATTTTAATTTATGTTTTTTTTATAAATCTTTTATTAAATTTCTGTATATAGTAGAATTTTTTCTACAAAAAAATTCAACAAGAAAAAGTTTTTCTAACATGTGGGATTTATTATGCGAAAAATACCAAACTGAAGTCATCGTTTTCGAACTTTATAGAGTTAACATGATAAAAATACTAATTTATAAATGTTCTAGTAATAAGAAGAATGACAGAAAAAGAAACATTCTTCTATGAATTAAATATCTATAATTTTATCACTATAATTATTTATAATTAATAAATAAATGAATAAATGATTATGCAAATACTTAAAATATTAATTTGTATTAATACTTTATTAATTTAATTTTATTAATTTATTACATAATTAATAAAATCAATATTACATATAATACCATAGCTTACCGATTAATTTGGTTTGTATTGTACTTTAAAAGGAATAGCAGATAAATTGAAGTTTCGATTGTTATTTGATTGATAAAATTACTCAAGAACAAAGTTCGTTTATTTCGTATTAAATATTGAATTAACTTGTTTTATTAAAGACAAAAAACTTTGAACGCATTACAATCACTTGTATAATGGAATATTTAATTTAGTGACATAAAATTGAATTTAATTTGTAATTGTATTCTAATGTAATTAAAAATACATTTTGTGAGATTGTAAATGAACAAAAGATCACAGTGTATAAGAGGTATTTCCGTGTGAAAGTACAATGCTTAAATAAAATAAGTGAAATTATTATTAAAGCTTAGACATGGTCTACTTCAATTTAACAATTTTTCAAAACGTAGGACAAAAGAGAACGACGTAGAAAATTTGCATACAAAATGAATAATAATTTACAGATGTTTATACAGTGCAATGCATAATTCTTGTATCATACACGCATAATAGTCAGACATAAACATTACAACACGAGTATTATAGTCATATATTTTATTCAGCTATGTTAGAGTTGTGCATAAAAATAAATATTAGTAAGTTGCACTTTTTCATTCGTATTATTATATCAAAATTCGGATTTCATTTACACCAAATAATTTGTTGGTGATAAAACGAATACACGACAGAAATATCACATACAAAAATAACGGGAATAATGAATTTAGAGTTCGAAAAAAAGCCTCTGGGTACCACGTCTGCGATTTTTTACCGAGTTTTAGTTGTTTTGTTACGTAAGCTAGAATACCGATAATAACAAAAAGAGCAAAAATATCACGATAACTATGATTACAGTAAGTAAGCATATTTCTCGCACGGCAATTTGTCCGCGCTTGTTGATGTGTTTTTACGAGAGCATTACGGATACTTAAAAGAAGGAAGACCTAGCACCTCGGCTGGGACATTTATTTCTTTCTGGTAGAGCAATTTCTTAGCAGTGCGCGCATTCTTTTCAAATCTAACGAAATAGTATAAAATCGTAAAACCCAATGCAAGCACGTTTTCGTTGAAACGTTCAACTTTTATCATCTTTTGACAGTGTCCAAGAAAAAGGTAACGAGACAGTTGGTTTGCTTTAACGTGTTTTAGATTTACACAGTTCTTATACTAGAATAACAAGATTTCGACGCGTGAATTCAATTTATACACCAGCTATCGAACAAGAAAAGTATCTTGGCCATCTGACTCTTTTCTTCTTCCGTTTTCTTGCCTTTTCATGTTATTCTTTTCTCTTGTTCTCTGTTTACTTTTTCCCCATAGATTTATTCGCAGCCCCAAAAGTAAACCAATGACCACTGTTTTATTTTAATACTTTTTCATTACAAAATAATAATAGCAATGCATGTAATACTATAGTCTCAGAAATATAAATATTTATTTTTTGTGTATCGAAACATAATTCTATCGAACAGTTGAAATAATTTGAATCTTAGTAGTTGGGGTTATTGGCGAAATTATCGGGTTTAATTTTCATGCATGTTCAAAACGAATGCTTTTTATCGATTATAGAAGAAAATAATTACAATTACACGGTACATATAAACGATAATGTTAAATGAGTTCTTTGTACATGGAGGGTAACATATTATCATAATACATTATAAAATAAATGATAATTGAATATAGTGTAATAGATGTATAGAATATATTTGACTATTTATACATACCAAAAATTAATGTAACATTTCTAATTAAATTTATATTTAAATTATTCAATTATTGCATTCAATATATAAATTAATATATTTTTTGTAAACAAAATACATAACAAATATATGAACATTTAATATATAAAATATATAATTTATAAAAAATTAATAATTTAAGACTGAACAGAACTTAGAATTTGTGGAGATGTTTTATGTGAACAAAATGTTGTTTTGGTTTCATAACTACATTAGTTTATTAAGCAGTGACTAGATGCTTAGGTTAGATCTTACACATTAATGGAGTTTAAAGAGTTAACTTAATGATAAGTTAACCCTTTTTAATCATTATCCCAAGTTAACGATTAAGTTTGAAGTCTAATCGAATAATCTATAGAATTAATGATATTCAAAATTATTATAACGTTAATATATAACTCAAATAAAATATATTAATGGTAAAATTTTTTTTCCAAACTACCATTTTTCAAATAATATTTAGATATAAAAAGTTATAAATATATATTAATATAATAAATAAGTATGTTTCTTATGAAAACTATAAAATCTTGCTCCTTCTAGGTTAAATTGTATTAATTTTTATTCAAAATATTTAAGTTTGAGTTAGAATTGTTATTAAATAAAATATTTCTTAATTAAATATATTTTAATATAATCTATCGTGACTAGTATGTAAATTATTAAAAACTATTTTCATTCTTAAATTCTATTGCAAATTCATATACATAATCAATTTTTTTAACAGAAAATATAATTACATTAAATATTTTCAAACACTTAAGAACCCTTCCATGACGAATTATATTTTTTAAAATTTTATCTTTGTATGAAATTAGATAAGCATTTTAATTCAAAACTATAATTCATTTGTAATTTATATTCTATTATTCTGATTTCATTTTATTCATTTACTTCACACATTTATTATTTATAAAACGAACAAAAGTTTACAATAATTTGATGATATTTAAAGTGTATTTTATTATTCTTAAACTGTTCTGTGAAATAATTTTACTAGCAATAAATCAGCTACACAATGGAATAAAATAATCATGATGTGCAATTGCTTTAAAATGATAAGTGGGAACGAGTTCCTTCTTATCAGGTCATACACGCTTTAAGTCTTTAGCGTTTATACCGCATAGACCGTCTTATATCTTAGAATATAGTCTTGGAACAGAACCAAGATCGTCCTATAGACGTCGCCTTTAACCCTCTTGGCCATCCACTGGATACTTTGAGGCGTCGTGACATTCGAAAATGTGTCTGTCGTCTTTTTACACGTTTCATCAATTACATTTCAGTGACGTTTTAAAATAGTGAGATGGTAACATTTATGTCAAAAGGCATTTTGCGAGTCATAAAAAAATCATACTTTTTGTTTGGTGTATTTACATTACATCGCTTTAAATTCTCAAGCTGAAGAAAAAAAAAAACAAAAAAAAATATTGAATGAACCTACTCAATGCCGTACAACTATTACATCTTTTTTTTTGATCGTTGATATAATAAATCTGATATAATGATTGGAATTTCACTTTTTACGATGCACGAATCAATTTTTCAATTTTCGTAACAATTTTCTATACCACGAATTTCGGTTATGTCCTGTTTATATCATTTAAATTACTTGATAATTAATTTCTTTGTTGTATGGTATTAAAATGTTTTCAAATTTATAGTTAAAGAAGCTTAAAAAAGATCAAAGGTTGCGAATTTAATTTATACCAGTTAAGAGATATTCTACATTCGCCTCATAAAACTTTGTTTTAAAAATAGAACAAATTTGTATCAAGCGCTCAATGAAATTCCATTTTTAGTGTAAAATTGACACGCTTTATTCGTGTTTCTAATTAACATTTTTATGGAGCCTTTTTGATTCGTTTTACGCTTTGGAATTAAAACTAGCGTTTGTCTAATTTCAGTGGACGACGTGGCATTGCGAAGTTATAATAGAGCATTTTTCGGCATTGCAATCAATTTTCCGGATCAGTACGTCAATAAAACGTGCGCGATATTTTGGGGTTGGTTAGATTAGTCGGAAACGGAAGATGAAAAATTTTTTCGAATCCGATAATAAATGGGTTTTTACGCGTCCCCCGATTTATCTTTAATGGCATTTGGGATTCGGGAGGCTTTTTGTTCGTCGCTCGACCAGAATATTTTGTCCAAACTTGGTGACGCGTGAGGTTAACTTTCACGATACAAGCCTCCTGCACGCGTGATGAAAGGAAACTTGCGTTGGCACACTTCCCCAAATCCTCATAATCGCGGTACTAAAAATATGCTCCATCAGATACGATAACAAACCATAAAGGGTATTATTTTTAGCGCGTAAAACGCATTACTGAATTCGGTTTGATTTTCGTGTATTTTGCAGTTTAGTTCGATGACGGTCAGCTTGTGTTTTTTTGACTGGAAAATGTTTTTCACAAAAAATCTTTAATTGCACTATGAATCAAAATTTTTTATGTTAACTTAACCAAAAACTCATTTTAGTCATGGGATAATACGAGCAAAAATGTAAGGATAAACATAAAATGCCTTTAAAATGTTTCACAATTCTTAAATTAATATAAAAATATTAAACGTATTGTTTTATAAACGCGTCATATTACGTGTATATAATATATAGAACACATTGAGAGCAATGAAATTTAAGTTTCGATAGAGTGCCACATGAAATAGTTTTATAAAATGTATTTTCTTAAAATAAAGTCTTAAAACGATTTTAATTTAAACGTTTGCCATGTATTTTGTGAATCATCACAATATTCGTTTAAAGAAAATTCGTCTAATTGCTCGGTCATTGTTAAATGAGTGTGAAATATCTCAATAAATCATAATTCGATTTAATTAAAAAGTCCCTGTCATTACTATTCAGTCAATAAACTTTCCTCCTTATTACTACCCAAAATCTACGCGTTTGTCATTTCTATTGCAAAGTTGAGAATAACTGCACCTTAGTGGATCATTGCAGGGATACTTTATACCTCGAGTGGCACGCAAAAGTACACAGCAAAGTCAGAATTGTTGTGGAACATATATTTTGACGCAACTTCGGAAAGCTGCTCGGCGTGTAAACAACGTGTCTCAAAATGGATATCCTAACGTTCTCGATGCGGCATGTCGCATGCCTTGTGGAAAGGGATTTCGGGTTAATCATTTGGAATGGGAAATTACGACCATGATCGGGTTTAAAGAAATACTGTAGCACACAAACATCATTCAAAGATTAAATGATATGGCATTCGAAATAATAAATTTCATTTAACATTAGATATATTACAAAGATAATAATAAAATGCATAACAAAGTTATGTTTTTTGATCATCATTACGCATTCGGATAAATATTGAGTTGTATATATTGAAAATATGCAGTTTTATAATTATATTCAAATAAAATTAAGTAAAAATATTTTAATTGCAAATATGCATTTAATATTCTTAATTGTATTTTTAATGTAATTATAATGTAATTAACTGCCAGACGTTAAAAATAGATTTTTATTAGTTTAAAAACATGTTACGAGAATAATAATGAAAATATGATGTCTTATTTTAGTGATGGTAATTAAAACAATAGGCAGATTATTAAGGTTTACGTTAGATTTTATTAACTTTAAAAATACGTTCTACGAAATTTAATACACATTGGAATAAACATATCAAATCAACATATTTTGATAGTAAACAGCGATAAATGAATCCGTTGATTAAACCCCGAAATAAAATGTCGCTCAAAATTCAGTATGATATCATCAACATGGTTTCATGTTGATTCAGCATTATCATATTTTCCAGCGTATTTATTTCATGAAAACTGGTAAAAAATGTAAAATATTTTGTTAATCGTGTTAAAAATATTTGTATCATACTGGAGAGTAATTTTCATTTAAAACTTTCACTCACATTTACCTAGAATCAGATAACAATTAGACCAGAGTAATGAAGGGGAGTAACGTACAGGAATCTACATTGACATTCAACATTTTCTTGGAGCGATTTGTCAAAGTTTCGCTGGGACATGTAGCGTTTTTCGCAGATTTATCTTTGGGGGTCGAATGCGCGGCGCATCGCGCGCAATGCAAACCGGTTTTATAAAGCCAATTCCAACAGGAATTCTATGCTTTCGCTGAAAAGTGGATTCCAAGGAAGCGAGAAGAAACGAGACGGGGAGGACCGCGGGAAAGAGCGAGTGTAAGAAAAAGAGAAGCAAATGCTGAGAGAAGAGGAGGAGGTCTTACGATGACCCGAGGGTCGAGGGCATAACGCGGGAATGTCACGGACTTAACTGCGATGCCGGACGCGGTGCAAAGACACGTAGAAAAATTATAATGATCATCGACGTGTTGGTTCGACTGCTGTTATTCAGACCAATAACTCAGCTTGGGGAGAGGGAGATAATGTTTTTGCATTTTGCGGCGTTTTTCACGCGCTTTTGGACTTTTTCAGGTTCAGCAGTTGAAGGTTTCTCACAGTAAATGTGTTGCGTTAAAATATATATACTTATAATATTTTTGGCTTTAAGCTCATTATTTTGTTATACATTAAATAATAATTCAAAATATTTTCTAAGCTGTAGATTAATATAAATATTGATCTTATGAATTACAAATCTGTAATACAGTTCAGTTAAACAATAAATATTTATATTAATGTACACCTTATAAATATTTTGGATCAATATTATTGTTATTTATATCATTTACTATTATAAAAATGCTATTGCTATGCAACTATTATTTTATTTGAAAATAATAAATATTTTAATATAATTTGAACTATTTTCATTTGGACCTTAGCATTCGGAAATTTCTTTATACGTTTTCTTATTTTATAAAAAAACAAAGTTCATACATTCTTAGTTAAGTCGTAATCATTTTCCCATAACACGTCGGACGAAACAAAAATTTGTCTATTCAATTACAAACATGGTACGGAAAACTGGAAACACCATAATTCAGAATAATTACCAACAATTGCACATAATTTGTCAGGTAAGAGTATAATTGTTTTCTTCGCAGAAACATGTTATTAGGCAAAGCAACCCACAATCATGCAAAATTATATAAATATAACCGACAAAACAAATCTACGATCTTAAAGCTTCTTGTTACAAGCATAAGACTAACACATCTACGCGCAGCATCTCTTCTGGCGCTTGAATATTATAATTTATAATTTAAATTCTTATTACAGTCGAAACGCAAGTGCGGCAAAATATAATATTACTGTCCACTATTTAATTAGTACACATTATATGCACCATAAAAGTGTACGTCACAAAACCGTAAAACCCACGAACCAAAGTTTTATAAATAATAACATCTCAAATTATGACAAACTTATTACCATAGTTATTATAATTATCAATATTTAGTACGTAACGTCAAGTACGTTTAACACTTCATTCGTCAATAACAGTCGTTGGAAGGCACAGACAGCTGCTTATTTTATAATAGCACATATTTTCAAATGCAAGGTAAAACCTTCTAGCAAAATGTATACTTATATCATGGAAAAAATTAAATTTTGTCTATGTAAGTAAGTTCTATTGCAAGATAGTTTTTTTCATATAAAAGTAATGAAAAAAGGAAGAAAAAACTTAAAGAAAAAAAAATTGATCAAGTCAAGTTGACTGAAAATGTAAAGAAAATTCAACACTAGTGCATTTTCATTTCGAAATGACGTTCCAGTGTAAACGGAGAACGAATGGATTGCTGTGAACTTTTTAAAAAAAGAGAATTACGACGCAGAATGTGATACCACTCTCAAAGTAGTTTATCTTTAATCAAATAAATTTATAGGGAGAAGTAAATAGCGGGTTTAATGAAGTAATTTACTACTACGAATTTCAAACTACGGCAAGCGTTCGCTCTGTTTTATCAAAACATTTTTTTCTCCTTTTGGTTGACTAAAATAAAACAGTCCATTGGTGTATTATGTTGTTTGTGTTTGAAGGATGCTTAATTACTGAAGAATAAATAAACGCAAAATGTTTATTGCTGATTGATAATGCGCGTGTCCCAATACTTTTTCCTCTTAAGGCTCTTGCGCTTGATTCGTTAGAAAATCAAACGTCAACCGATCAACAATAATATATGGATTCGGTTACGTTAAATCCGTAATGGTCGTAGTAAAACGACGACCTAGTATCAGGTTACGTCACAATTAACCGATAATGCACGAGATAATTACGAACGCGGGGACAATGCCGATATTCTCAGTACTGACGCTAACGATTGAGCTCGTTTATTAGATGAAATTGGGACAAAAAATGTTTCTTGTAAAAGTTAGGTTACCTAATCAATACTTTTTCTTGAAAATAATAAATGCATATTTAAATTTTGATGAAGAGATTTTTATTAAAAACGTCACTAATTTGATTTTATCTCATTATTTGATGAATAGAAAATTGTAAAAAGTTGATTGAAAAATAAATTGGGTAAAAACATTGAATAAATATTCAATTAAAACTTATTATGAAAAATTACATTGGCATGAAAAAATGAGATTTTTGTGATGATTTTGTTTTCTGTCAATATTCGCATCCTAACGAAATTAATCGGACATACGAACTATTCGAAAATGTAATTTAAAAATAAATTAGGTTTTGAATTAAAGATAATTTTTAATTAGATCTAATTTGTTAAAAGTTTTAATTAATCTGAAATGGTATTAATTACGCGGATGATTATAGAAAAATCATGAAATATAGATGCACCAATTAGCACAGTTTTTTCGCGCTTTCATTTATAGCAAGGCATCTGTGGGTTGAAATATAATTTCAAATTCTCGAGTGTGTATTCAGATGATGATCTCATGCAAGCAATCTTAGAATTTATCTTCGTCTGTATGCGGTATGTCGTGGCAGTATAAACTTCAACAATACACTACGATATTTCAAAAGGATAATTCGTTCAAACATTCTTTGTCCACTATCGCACGTTCAATTTGATAATATTTCGTGTTTGAATGCGAGAATGTTCGTTTATTTGATGAATTAATGTGAAGAAAGCTTTACTACATTGCTTTTAATGAACTTAAAAATAAAACTTGAACGTACTGGGAAAAAAACTGGTTCATATTGGATTTTAATATATATATATATATATATATATATATATATATATATATATATAATTGTATTATGCAACATTAATATTAATAATACAATATACTGCATTATATTAAGAAGACTGCAGTATAAAACTTAATATTTTCTAAAATATGACTTGAGAATGTAAAAGCATCTACTTTTAGAAACGTTTAATAGTATATTGTGCAACTAGAGGAA
>JABFOX010000993.1:0-14133 GCA_022817665.1 Axea sp. ZL-2020
ATTAGCATTTAAAGTATTTAAGAATATTAACTGAAAATAAATATAATTATCTGAAGCTCTTTTATTTTTACAAAATATAATTATTGTTAATATTACTAAAATAATTTAAAAAATGAATATTCCGTATTAAATAATTTTTTATATTATATTTAATAAATTTCTGCACAAAGAATATAAAATTGATTTTGTTCTCAGAGTAAAGGTTAGAACTGAAAAACCTTGTAATTAATAGTAAATTGACATTTTTAAATTAAAATATAAAATATTGAAAATTAAAAAAATATTTCAACTAAGATTATATAATAAAAATTAAAAAAATGATAATATTTTATCAATAATGTTACACGAAATCAAGGGTTGAAGGTATTTGGTTCTTAACGAGTACACAATGTCATCGAACTTATTGATTAAAATTTCAGTTAGAACATCGCTCTTTAATCATCTTAAATCATAATAAGTCAATCAATATGACATCTAATTTAAGCGTGGAACCCTCGTGGGTCCTGCTTTTTATATTTCAGGTATTGTCGGTGACCCAATAGTAGCATCCCGGCTTTCGAATATTCATGGTGGATCTGGCCATGCTGAAACAGCTAGTGTAAGAAGACTACGACTAGAGAATGAGGGATTGGTGGCGGAAGTAGCTCGATTAAGAAGACTGTTGCTGAGCGGAGCTTCCAGGGGCGAGATTGGCAGCGATGATGCTGCGCTCGAGGAGGAAACCCGTTTCGTCGCGCTCGAGATGGAACTCCAACACGCTCGAGAGGCTTTGCAAGCTCTCAAGGCCGACCGGAAGCGACTCAAGGCCGAGAAATTCGACCTCCTTAATCAGATGAAGGCACTTTACGGCACTCTCGACGACAAGGAACGGGAGCTTCGTGATTTTATACGTAATTACGAACAGGTGAGTTACCTACTTAAACAAACATGACTTTGCTTTGATTTAGTATGCTCGAATAATTAACTTATTATTGATAGTCAGTTATCATAGTATAATAAAAAAGCTTCCCTCGGCTTATCTAGAAAGATTGTATCAAATTAAAATCGATATCTCAAATTGTATAGTTATTGAATGGGTAATATTCATATAGGTGACTTATATCTAATATTATTATAAAATATGAAATTAAAGTGGTCATTTAAACAATAAAACAGTTAAAACTATATTTAATATAATTCAGTTAAAATGACTGTATTAATTCTTTATAATAACTTACCAACTTTAATTTTATGTATCGTAACACATGTACCTAAATAATAACACTGAACCTAAACTGAATATCTTGTGTTTACTGATAAGAAGCTTACCTTGAATGATGTACCTTTCACATACCTTTTTTCAAGAAATATTACTGTTTATAACTCAACACCTGATGATTATAATTGTATTTAAATTTACTATGTACTGGCTACATTTCGTTTATATTTTAAATTAACTTTTATAACTAAATACTTTGATATAAGTCATCTAAAATATTCTTATGGTTCTCAACTAAAGAAGTAGCGTGAACTTTTTCATCCTTATATATTCACTTCGTAAATGCATACAAAAGGCAAATTGAATGAATCAACTCTAGCCAAGCATGTAGGTACGATATTCATGTAATCCTGAATATTACAAAAGCTTTTCGGATTCCGCAACTGCCAAAGAAGTTTTGCCATTAGAGTTGAAGGTGCGCAAGTTCTTTCGCGAATTATGATAATCACGCGTAAAATTCGCTCTACGTGGATTTTCATTAGGCGGTGCTTGGAATTTCTCGCTCCCAATGTATTCGGGACTGTTTCATTTCCGTTGTCGACGGCTTCCGGCCGCGAAGTGCTCGCGAAGACAAACCGAGCAAATCAAGAAGTAAAACAGTCTCACAGCATACTCAACGTGAATCTTGCTCCCATTCCGTTATCCAACTTCACTTTGTGTGAAAAGTTTACTTAGTTTAAGCTGTCCGTCTTCCACAGGTAATATAACATGCGGATCACTTTGGAATTCTAACTCCCTCCTTATGGCTCCAAATTCATACGTTTAAGTTACGGCTATACCTTTGTTCTCGCTTAATAATAATCCATAGCAAACAAAGTAAAACAGCGATATTGGTTCTTTAAAAGCTGCTTGCTAGATTATTGCTTTTCTTCCAACTTTGACGTCGAATCAAGTGGCAGTACTTGACAAAAATTTGAGAGTCATGAGTATTCAAGGAATGCAATGATATTAATAAAACTTTATCAAATTTTATACAACTTTTTTATTCTGCATTTATATATATGTTCATATACTCATATACCGAAAAAATAACCTTGTCTTTAAAATACGTGAAATTTTTCATACATATATCTTGATAACGAAGTCCAGCATACAGTTTGAAAATAAATGATAATAAATAAAACTTGACTCTAACCCTTCAATTAAGTTTTATATTTTTAAACTAACTAAACATTGAAGGAATTACATTGAAAAAAAAAAAAAAAAAATAATACGGTTTAATATAATAAATTCGTTTATTTTATAAATTCACACTAAAAAGATACAAAAGTCACTATGTGTTATAGAACAGCTAAAATATTTTTAACTAATGTATTAATATTTCAAATAACAGATATTTCATTTTTAAAGGACAGAGATATTTAACCTAATTATTTAAATTTATTTAAAAAAAAATATCCTTTTTCTTTTCTGCAATAAAAGTTGTTTCCAGTGTGATATTATTTTGTTTACACTAATTTTTTTCGCATTAGAATTTAAAAAAAATGTTTAATTTAAAATATTTTAAATTGCAATACATAAAATTATTCTAAAATATATCGTCTTTATTAACTTCTTCTTATATGAAAGAGAAATTTTCCTTCCTTTCAAACATCAGCTTACTGAAGTTGAAGAGTATTACCGAAATACCCTTACCGATGATTTTCAAGATAAATTTATACTCATTGGTGTGTTCCCTTGTTTCGGAGAAAATATCTTGATTTTCAATCTTAATTTGATCTGTAATTGTCACCATCGAGTAGGGCATCGTCGTACCTTATAACATAGGACTTGTCAGATCGAGTTTAACACCATTTTTACTCTGATAAAACGTGCCGTCTATTCCCCGTCAGTTTATATCCTTCTTTTTCTTTGAGCTTCCATATAATGTTCTGAGCGTTTCCTTCGAACCAGTAACTTGTCAACGCATCTCACACTTGATTTAAACCGTGTATGAAAACCTGTCGGCCAGACTAAAATACTCTTGACAAAATGGTTTATGAAACTTTACATTCTAATTAGATAAACAGCAGACCTGAGAGTAGTAAAATAGAAAAGCATGGTAGATGGCAGAGATATCAGATACTGATAGTAGGTCATGGATTATGTAAGGTCGTACATATAAAAGATATTTAAACTATGTTTGCAATATTAATAAATATCAAATTGAGTTGTGTTAATTTACTTTTGTTAGTAATAATTATTAATGTAATATATTATAAAAATAATTTTTTCACAAATAGAAAGTTAAGATAAAACATGTTTTCTAAATAAAATACATCATTCATTAACTATATTTTCAAATTTATTGTGATACTGTTTTTCGATTTTCAAAAATACTCCATTCTTATATTTTATTTAATTATACATTATTAAATAATTTTAATGATTTTAATATATATACGAAAATAATAATTACAAATTAAATTAATTCAATGAATAAAGTTTGAGTAAAAATAAACTTCAATTTGTATTATGTTTTATCTAATTAAAGAACAAATCAAAAACAATATAATCTCGTATTTTTTCATGAATTGCCATTTGTTTTGTCCTATTAAAGAAACAAGATCCCTTTTATGAGCTTGAATATCTATTTTTTGTAGCTTGCATTGTTTTCCAAATAAGATAAGCACTCGAATACTTGACAGTCCAAAGCTCAATTCATTGCTCTCAGCCCTCTTAGAAAGTATCTTTTTTGCACCCTTGCCTTCTAAATCTGACGGTTGTCTACAAGACGTAAGCTGGAAAAGGCTATTCTCCACAGTTCTTTTGCTTTTCGAATCTTCATGATAATTTGCTTGGGGATAAACATATAAGAAACCCTCGCTTTTCGATGGACCAATTACACGATCTGTTTCCAGAATAGTTTCTATCGTAATCTCATTCATGCGAAAGCACAAAATAAAGTTTTGCAAAAATAAAAACCAATTGTATATATTTCCAAAATATTAATTAAAAATAAAAATATAATTTTAAGATTAATTATAGTTATGTGTATAATTTTATTGATATTTACGAGTAATATGCTAACTAAAAGCAAATATAAAATATTTTTATTTTAATTTCACTGATACGTTAGAAAATATTAATATAGTAAATAATTTAGAATTAAAGAGTACAGATAGGAAATTTTTATTTAATATAATAATTTTAATTAATGCCAATTTTAATATGTGCATTATGTAAATAAGGTGGCATTGGTTGTTCATAAATTAGGCTGATAATTAAAAACTTGTAGGAATAAACAATTGAAATAATAGACATATATTGTGAATTTTAATGACATTTCACTTATTACAAAAGTATATTTTGCGAACTGATGATCACTTATTATCAATTGTTTTCTAAATGTTTGTATTGAAATGTATTTCTGGTTGTATTAAAAACATGTTGATGAATTTGCTTTAATTTTACTTTAAAAACTTATGTATTTGAAATCTAGGAAACAGGTCAATTGCTCTTCATTCAGCAACGCAATCTCCACCAACAAATTGTTGAGTTATACGACTTTTTGCTCCGCGTTTCCCGACAATTTCAGAAGATTCATAATTAAAATAAAATCTGACGTACGTGTATTATATACTGTATGAGAATATTGAAGAATATTAAATTATATAATAAAAAACAGTACCTACAAAAAAGATGAAATAAAATTCTTTAGATTCGTGCACGTAATTGTAATGCTTCACAATCTTCATACAAGTAAAATTTTTAATTATTGCCGTTTAACTGTTAAAAATATTAATAAAAATTTTGTAATATAATTGCAGTTTATAAAACAAAATATGTAGCATTTATATTAAATTTAGTTATGTGTTGTATTTTGCTTTTTATTTAGAATATAATGTTGAGTCGCTTAAAAAAAATATGAAGTATAAAAATAAACTAAGGTAATGTACTTAAGTTTACGTGCCATGTTTCTTATGAAAAATATACCCATTATTAATTTTCATCATAAATATTAGTTGCTAAAGCTCAAATTATAGTCAAAAATGTGATAAATATAATATATTAAAAGATGTGATAAATATAATATATTATAAATATAATATAAAAGATGTGATAAATATAATATATTAAAAGTAATATTATATGTGTTTGAAATATTTGAAATCTGTGTCATTTTGTTCAAAGACATGTAATTCAGCAACCAAGTGAGATGAATTAAATTAAGAATTTAATTTAACGTATAATTTAAATACATAAATTAATGAAATGCAAGTTATTTAACGAAAATAATTTCGAAGTAGAATAATTCACAGAAGGTATTTGAAATAAAGGAAAATGATTTCTGGAGTTATGATTGAGTGATGATTTTTTACAAGAAAATACCACCTGAAGGTAAATTTCATCCAACAATTCCATAAATAACAGCATCGAATAAATAGTAGTTACGAGGCATCTGAAAAAAGTTCATGCTATTAACCGTCTAGACGTTTGGATCCGCGTGCAGTCGTTTGCGCGTGTGTTTCTTTATATTACGACTGTAAAATTGCATGCGTAGCAGTTGCATTTGGAAAGCGGTAGCTGGTGGTGGTGTTATTTGGGGTGGAATTACTGCCCGGATGTGGGTCTCGTTGACCTTTGATTCTAGCGGATGCGTGAAAACGAGGCAACCTTGGGACGTCTTCAGCAACAAAGTGGCGGCATACCTTCGGAGGAACGAGAACGGGAAAGAGAACGTGAACGCTGGAGCCTGCTAAGGGCAGCTAGGGACGAGGCTGATCGGAGTCTTAGCCTTGCCGCTAGCTTAGCGGACAAAGAAGCCGCCTTATCTCACGCACATGCCACTATTAAAGAGGTTCGTTCTGCCTTTGAATTATATGTAGTAACAGTATTCTGAGTCTAATAGTCCTTATTTTAACGTATTTTTAAAATTAACATTAACAATTTTCATTCAGCATTCGATATGCTTTTAAATTTACTTGTGCAAAAACGACATGACTACATTTTGTATTGTAATGATATATTTTTTTAATGAAGAGATTCCTTTATATCTCCATTAGTATAAAAATAAATTTTGCATGAATTCTATAATATAAAAATGTATGTAAAACTTCGTATGTAGAAGCTAGATTTTAAAACTATTGTACACTTTATATGACGTTTTTCATATATTTTTACAAAGGATGCACAAAAATTGTCAGTTGACCATAAAATAATATTAATAATGGTTTATTTAGAAAACGGTAAGAGAAGATTTTTAAAGTAACCGCGTAATATTTTTTGAAATAAAATTGTTTTGTTGATTATAAAATATAATTTTTTTAAAATATTTATTTCTAATAATTTATAGTGGTCTATTAACAGTATACACTGCGTTCAATGTAAAATAAACTCCGAGTTTTATAAATAAAATTAATATTATAAAGTGAAACAAACTTAACAGATTCGTATTAATTTGATATTTATTTTTAAATAACTATCATAAATATCATTGCATGTGCTTCTAAAAACGAATTACCTGTTTTTAATTTTTAGTATTTGTTACAAATATTTTTAATATTTTTTATACAAAAATGATTTGTACCACAATGATTTGTAGTCGATCTGTATTTCCTTGCAGTAATAATATCTTACCTCACTTCACATAATTGTTTTTACTGCAGAAGACGTTTTGTTTTTCCTATTATAAAATAGAAGATAGGGAGAAAACAATTCATGTACGATAAATTGAGCAAAATATACAATATTAATATATAACTATTACTTTCTGTAGTAAAATTATTTTTTAATTAATACAATGGTATGTTTTTGTTATTGATAATATAATTATTAATATTATGAGTATTATTATATTATCTAATAATTACAATATACATTATTAGGAATTTAATAATTTCATAATGTAATTTATTTATTTGACAACAACAACAATAACAATTCAATAATTAGTACAATGGAAAAACTGTAAAATATGTGATAAATTTATATGTAATAAACATATGTGTCAATGGCTCTATAGAAATAAAACATTTTACAACAGGAAATTATAATAACGAATAATTTCAAGAAAACACTAACAATTCGCCTTTTTTCTATCTTACTTAAAATATATTAAGCAGCCACATTCAGTTAAAATACATTATTCTTAACACAACAGTATTATTAATATTATTTTGTATTTAGAACACTAACAAACCTGACGACAAAATGACGTGTTCTGACGGTGACTGTACTTGTTAGGCCATGTAAGTAAACCTGTAATTTATCGTGTATCTTGTACAATATATGCCTCGAATGATTTTTGTAATTACAGTTTAGTACACTTTATTATAAATTCAGTCTAAAAGTTACGACTTCTACGTAAGGAATTACAAAAATTAGGTAATTATAAATAATTATTTATTGCACACACCATATTGTTATTGACGTGGAAGATTATTCATTATCAGACTTTTGCGATATATATACAAATAATATCGATTTATACTATTACTATTAGAAGGTTTGAAGCAATTAATTCATCTTTATTTTAAATGGAGAACACTGACTGTAAATCTATGTTGGCCTATATTTTCTTAGTATCACTTTCCTACGTGATTACTTTTTAGAATACTTATTATTACGTACAATTGTATTAATAAAATTCCGGTGAAGTGTACTACATTTGTCGCTTGAAATTAATTATTTTTACGTCATTCCGTTCTATAAATAATAAAACGCGAACTTTACCACTTTTCAACTATACTATTGATGTAAAATCAAAAGGTGTAAACATTAAATCATCTTTAAATTAACATAAAACATTGAAATCTTCTCTGTAATTTTATACAAAGCATCAATAGTGATTGATCCTTCGCTGGCCATCAGTTTGATTAAATTTAGTGGCTTTGAATTTCATTGACTTTAATCTAACTACTAAACGGGTCAATAGATAGATCAAACTAATACCTTTTCAATATTCTATATTGAATTATTTACAATTAAATTTTGATACAATATTTTATGTACCTCTTATTATTATATATAACTGAAATTTAACTTATAGTGTCTTTGACATATTATGATTCAATAAATTAATTACTTTACAGTAATTCAAATAAAGGCAAATTTCAATCTGTGTTTCATGAAACTTGTTGGGTGATAAAAAAATATTATGTAATAGTTAAATAAAACAAACAAATAATAGTAAAACGAAGAATCTGAAAAAATTGTTTAATAAAAATTACGAAAAAATAATAGATGGAAAGAAAGTCGATAAAGACAGTTGCACTACCCGAGAATGATAAGCCATTATTCATTATCGTCATTTGTACAAAATATAAATCATCTGAGAATATTTAAAATCTTGGCTTTTTTATTCTATGTATAAAATATAGAAAAAATGTCATTTATGATTATAATTATAAAAAAAAGTTATTAATTTTAGTAATTCATTTAACTAGTTTAATATTTTATTAAATAGTAAATTTTTTATGCGTGCTATTTTCGTATTTTGATTCATTAAATGACTTCATATAAATTTAACGTTCTGGGTTTATTTTGTAAAAAATATGAATTAATTAAAAAACAACAAATAAATTATACTAACATAATTAGTATTCTCATTATTTATGTAATAATAATTGCAGTTAGTTTTAACACAAAAAATATTAACTTAAATTTGACTTGAATAATAAAACATAAAACTGGTGGACACTTAAAATAGAACTTGAATTGCGGAGTTTTCTTCATTTAATTTGAAAAAGATATCTCGTTAACATGGCTCTAAATAAGTGGATCATAAAATGCACACTTATCTTTGAACGTATATTTGAATAAGCTAAAGAAAATGGTTCTTTGGCCCATTTTATTGGCAACGCACCAATTTTCTATCAGATACAATCTCTATGTAGACGTTTTTGAATATTAACCCACATTAGGTCGATCATACGCTGTACATATTTGCGTCGCATTAACCGGTAATCATAATTACGATACGCACAGTCTGTGAATAAACTTGTTACATAATTTCATAATGATGATAACATTCCTTTGTATAATCCATTTTAAATTTACACAAATTTCTCTCTTGGAAAGCATTTCTCAATGTACACATTGTGCTGAGTTTTGTTGTTCCTTATATAAATGTACAATTAAAGAAATTGGTTGTAAATGCTTTTACAAACGAATTCCGATTCAACAATAATAAAGTTCCATTTATAATAAAAAGTAACTTAATTGTATCAAGAATACTATTTTTGCTTCGAAAGGAATGTACTGTGAATATACATGATTTAATTAAATTACATAAAATTACTAAATAATATAAATGTAAAGCAGTTTATTAAAATATTTGTTATAATTTAATACGGTGGCTATAGAAATTTCGTATTCGTTTATATATTAATAAATGTTAATTAAATGAAATATTTAAAAAAATCTAATTATTTTTTTAATATATATTTAAACATTTTTAAATATGTGCAACATAATTATATGAAATATAAAAAATAATAATAAAAATTTATAAAAATGTTTACAACATGAATAACTATACAATGTACTGCAAAAATGTATTAATTATTATAACTGAATATAATTGCGTTTTCTTATGATTGCAATTTTCAAATTTATTGCGTATGATTACAAGCATGCCAGAAAATCTCATTTCATCAGTTAGTAAATATATTTATTAAATCTATTGAATATAAAATTATTAGTCTTATTAAAAATAATATATACAGAATTCAATTAATTTTTAAAAAATATTTGCATTATTTCCAGTACTTGTGACCCAAAAATTAATTTAATAAAAATTTCTCGAACTATTCTGAATATTATTATTGTTGTTGTTACACAACAGATTTATTTTCGATTAAACTGATCAATTTATTTATGAATTAATACACAAAGTTTTAAGAACAAACTAACCTTATTTTTCATATTGAACTCCTTGGGTTTCAATCAGGCTTTTTTAATAATTTATGATATAATATTAGTAAAAATTCACCACCCAAAGAATAATTAATTTTCATTTACAAATTTAAGAACTGTATAATATAGAACAAACGTGTTTTCTCTTTTGTGATAAAATCAATTTTAAAAATAGAAAAAATAAAAGTGAAACTTTATTTTATTAAAATTTAATAATACGGGTGTTCTCAGAAAATTTAACTTTAAAGAAATTTGGAAATCGAATATAAATATATGTGTTATAAACAGAAAAAAATATTTTTATAAAAATTAGTGAATTGTTTTAAAGATCGGGTAATTTGGTTTTTGATTTTCACGAATTCATGGACAATTCACTAATAATCAAATTGTTTTAATCTAAAAATAGTTAAATTTATATAAATCGTGAAATTTCAGTATCATAAAATAGTACGATAGTTATTGTAAACCGACGAATTCACAGAAATATTACTCATTTTTTGTTACAATTTTTTTGAAATTTTGTGTTAATAGCTGCAGCGTCAACTAGCAGAACGAGGCGGAAATATCTGTCTAAGCGACCAGGAATCATTGATGTCATTTCCGCGAGGTAGCATGAATGGCGCAGCAACACCGGGTGCAGGAAGTAGTAGCGGAGTCCTGATCTCGCATCTCAGTAATCAGGCACCGATGGGCTCGACGGAACTTGGTGTAGCTAGTGGAAGTGTAAGTGGAATAGGCACGACACAAGGAGGGCAAGCTGGTGACCGTGGAAGTTGCAGTGCGGACAGCGGAGTTCGTGGTTCCAGCGACCGCGAAAGCGGTGGCGCAACCAGTGTCGGTGGAAATCTGTCAGATTCCACGACAGATGGTAAATGTAATTTCGCCTTTTGTTTTATCCTTTTTGGTCCGTTGTTGTTGATTTATGAAAAATGATTTAATTCTTTGAGCGCCGCAATTTAATAATCTACGTGATTTGCTTAAAAATTTTGTATGCTACCAAATGCAAATTGTTATTCGCATACCAAATTTTAAAATATTAAGTTGACAGCCAGTTTTGAAAGAACAAAGAATGATAAATATATCTATTGCTTTATTAAGATGATGTATCGGTTTTAACTATATGGTTTTTTTAGTATTATGATATTATTTTATTTTATTTATTATATATGAATATGTAATATTATATATTTTTTATATGCATATATATTAAGGTAGATTGTACGATGATTGATAATATTTTCAAATAACGTTTAAATTATTATAAAAATGAATATTTCTAATTTTTCAAAATGAATAGTGAATATTACATAATTACCACTTACACTTAAAAAATTAAACCAGTCTAATTGCTATCATGTAATTAAATGCAATAATATACCAAAATTAATTATATATTTTATAATAATTCCTTATTTTTCTAAAGAATTTTAAATAGATATTTAAATAAGAAAACTATACGAACAATAAAATTTAAGTGGAAAATTTATATTTTTATCTAACAACTTAACTCTTATACTCAAATCTTTTTAAAGTTCGATAATAACACGTATAAAAATAATACTGCAAATAATTTATAGAAAATAAGTTGAACAAGCACATATTATATTTTTGTTTCTATCTAATTGAAAAAATATATTTATTGTATAATCAAGTTATTTTACAATTAAAACAAAATAGTTTATTTCTTTTTTGAGATAAAATATTGTTTAAAAAGTAAATTTTATGCTGCTTACCAATATTGAAAATTAATCTTTATAATACTATTTCGTTCTACATATAATTACGAATAATATCAAGGCAAATAGCCAAGACAAATACTGCGTTCGTTAATTTATTGATTTTTATTGACTATTGAAAAGTCAGCACGAAACATTAATTAACACTCTTATGATAATACACGTTACTTGTTTAAAACTACTGTACTGTGATTGACATCGCGTTCATTTAAAATAATGCTTAATTAAACTTCTAACTAAAATTTGAGAAAAAAAAAATGTAACCAACCGGTAAAATAAAACATTCATAAAACAGTTCTGTCTTATCAGTACATCGGCAACTAATTCTTCTGGTGAATTGGATTTCTTTTTATTGACAAATCGCAATACAATATATCAACTGGAGAAATATCTGACATTTTTCGAAGGATCCAGTATCCGCAGAAAGTATTAAGAATACAGAGACTTTTATAACGTTGTCGCGAGATTAATAGCGTGTCAGATATTTATGACTTTCGCTGAACTTGTCACATATTTTCACGGTATAAGAATTGCCAATACTCGGCTGAAAGTTTGCTTAGACTAATAGATAGTTATGTACTTTTGAGGCGTTTTATTAAACTTTTTCAAACCGCAAACTTTTCTGAAATGTAAGAACAGAAATATGCAGACTTTTCCAACGGTATTAAAATGACATTTGCTTTTCTTTTTAAATGCAACATAAAAAACACATTAATCGAAAGTTGATGTTTCGGATTGAGGAATAAATTTTAAAGAATATAGCGAAATTGAAGAAAGCAATTGGCAATGACGGTTTTGAGAAAAACCGTAAGCTCTCAAAATTCATATTTCTCCATATATTTCGCGCAGGCACGCCAACAATTATGATCGAAGGAAGCGGTCTCGACATGGACAGCATTTCTGTGGTGTCTTCTATAGCGCTGCCCCACATTTACCAATGTAAGTGCCCAGCACTCTCTCATAAAAAGCTCCTTTGTTAATTCAAAAGTCCTCTCTTTATTTTTTCGAAATTCAGTTTTCGTTTCATCTTATGTTAATGTTATCTAAACCACTTTCCTTGCGTGTCTGTGTTGTACAGGTGTTCATTAATAATTGACAGCAAACTTTTGATATATTATACTAATTTAAATGCATTTAAAGGAAAAATTCAACACATTTTTATCGTTCAAATGTCGGAATAATTCTTTTCTTCGATTTCCTACACAAACATATTATACGAAACGAATGTGTCAGATACATTTAAATAAAAACACATGTGTTTAACTAAAATGCAATTCTGATATTTATAACCATCATACATAAAGCATGAGCATGGCGCGACACTTTAACTGAAACCATGATTTAAATATGAATACTGCTTGAACCGATGAAACGCTGGCAATCTGTATGTTAATTCATATATGTTCTCTGTGTTCTTTATGTTGCATTTGTACTCATATTTTAATATCACGATCCTTGACGATTATGATACATATTTAAATTTATTGTAAAATGAACGTAAGTGGAAAAAATTAAACATAAATGTGTTCACCTACTTCAACTACTCGAACTTTTTATACACGTGTATGAAATTTCAAGAGATTGTAAAAATTGTCTATCGTAACTGTACTAATATTACAAGTCAATTAACAAAACAAGTTAGTTATAAACGCACTTGAATCTACAACAAATAATTTCTTGCTCAACGAATCTTATAATATTTTACGATAAAAATTCGAGTTTGAAAAATCTCGAAACATTAATTTGACGTATGATATTTGATGATATGATTAAAAAATTTAAACATTTTGTAATATACGTGAAACGGTAAGTGTTTAAATAATACTTCGCTGAACATAAATAAGCTTTTAAAAACCCACGTCGATTCGCCAGTCTGTATTTCGGAAATAAATAACTCAGTGAATAAAAGGACCGTACTCTGCTGCAATTTTCTGTGAAATATTGTTCACATACGCACTCATGTTAATTTATGTTGTATGTTGTGTCATAAATACAATGGAAATGGCTGGTTAAAAAAGAATTAAGTTAAGAGTTTTGTTAACAAAATGGATGTTTGGCTTTTAAATATTTATTATTTTGTTTATTTCTGTATAATGTTTTCTTATCATTGCTTCACTTCTGATCAATAATTTATTATTCTTAAAAGCTTGTGAAAACATTTTATTTCGCATTTAAATAAATTATTCAAATTTATTTGTGTAGTACGAGATAACAGTATTTATAATAATTTTTCCTTTTATTTATTAATTATTTTGTTAGTTGCTATTCTTCGCAATTATTTCTACATTTTCTCACACATAT
>JABFOX010000994.1:0-14129 GCA_022817665.1 Axea sp. ZL-2020
TTTGTTTTGTGACTTTTTTGTATTTTCTTTATTTTATTTCCTTTTTGAGTTACACTGCCATACAGTGGAAAATGAATCTATATAATATATAATATTTTTTTAACTGCAAAACTGTAAACTGCTAACAGTTTACACAACACATAATTGCAATGAGAAATTAATAAATATGTCGTATATAACAATAGGCATTTTAATTTGCGGTGAATGCTAACATTCAACGCCTCAAATGCTAATTTATACTGGAACTGTTAACTGAATATTAAACAGGTGTTTTACGTGAATTATATAAGAACTTTGCGGCTACAACGTTCACTTTAGATTACCATTAAAAATTTAAATCATATAATAATTATTTTTGCAAATATTAACACAACGAATGCCTGTTTTATTGTATAATATAATTAATTCATATGAAATAGGTTATTACCAATACTACGATTATATCTACAATACAAATAATATAAGTAATTTATTCGATCAAAAATTATTACAAAAATTTAAGAGTTTACTTCTGACATTTTTTTATACAAATTAGCAGAACAAAAGATTTTCTACTTTTCGATTACTGCAGCATTACTGCGTTGAAATGAAGCTTGAGGATGAAGTCTTATGGGACAATGGGCAGTCAGGATTAAACCACAGCACATCAGAAGCAGAATGATCAGTATAAGTAAGGTACTATCAATACCCACGGGAATCGCTAAGCTTTCACTATCAAGCGGTAAACCATGATCGACAGATATCACTGATCCACAATAACCACACAAAATACCACAGTTACTATGTTATCGACTCTTCTCTCAAAATCTAAACTTCAAAATAAAATTATCTAAAATTGATGAATGTTCTGTGTTAAAGCAAAAAAACAACAACATAGGGAGAAAAGAAAACAAACAAATACTGTACTTTCCACGATTCCAAAAATAAATTTTGAACAAACTTTCATACTCTAATATTACTTTGAATGTTCAACAACCATAGTTACTATAATACTACAAAAATTGTAATTAAAATTCCGATATACCATGAATTTCTAAAGAAACTGTAAACAGTTATATTATACCAGAAGAATTGTGGTACATGAACTATAATACTGAAGTTTTATTTGAATGTTTACAATTTAATTAAAAATGTCAAGTGCGTATATTAGTTTCACGTCAATACCACGTATCTTATCAAAGTAAAATGTTTGCGAATATTTGAATAATATATTATACCAAATTTTATTACAAAATCTTGAAATTTGTCTTTCGCATTATTACAATTATGTAAAAATTAAAGCAAATCGTTTCATTTTATATTTTATTTCAAATAAATTAAAAATCATGTTAACATATAAATTATTTTACACTTGAATGGTCAAGTTAGACAATTTTCGAACGAATAACTATAATGAAAAACCGATTCGTGACGGTTTTACATACAAAAAATATTTGATGCTACTTCCTTTTGGATTGTGCTATTCTAAAATATAATTCAACTGAAACTGTCAATTAAGAAATGTTTAAATATCTTTATAAAAAAAAATTTTTTTTTTCATATTTAAAAGTAGAAATTAAGTATTTTTACTTATTTAAATCAATATTTATGTTAGCAATTTCATGTTATAATGTTGTATGAAATTACAACTTTGAAGGCTAAATGATTTAATAATCACAACTAATATTGATATAAAAGATGTTTGCGAAAAAAATCCATAAAGTTTTAAAACAGATTTATTATTGTCCCACAAGAGACCTAAATATTTGACGCGACTATTTGCCATTAAAAAGTTTCTCGTTGTAAGTGTTCATTATCGTCACCATTTTATCGTTTAAGATAAGAAAAATCTATTCAGATGCCCTACTCAAATGTCTGTTTTAGTATTTAATTATTCTTGTTGTTTGTGCACTACAAGCATGCCTTTAAGCATTCAAATATCACCAATTCTAAGGTATTATTACTACTTTTATTTAACAATAAAAGTGTTTAATTTGTACAAAAAATACGCATTTAAAAATAAAAAATAGCACGTCACATGCCGAGTATACAGACATGAAAATCCGTATTTAATTGTACCAAATTCGTTAAATTGTTGCTACTTGTTTAAATCGACAAACAATTTGATTAATTTAATATATTTTTAATAAATATTTTCCTTATAACTAATAATCCAAACTTACATAAATTTTGTTGAATAAGGAAGAAACGTGTCCGTTATACGTCATTTTTTCTAAGCTTTTCATACGTTATAAAAGAATCAAACAGTTGTTCCTACAAAGGCTCTACACTCAATGAGTAGTGCATCAACTATTTATCACAGAACATGCATTCATTCTCAAAGTAAAATATGAAATAAAATGGCTAAACTTCGTATGCGATTAGACAATACTCAATGAGATGACATAAACATTGCTAACGAATATAAATAATATAAATGCAACCATTAATATTAACATAATATAAATAAGTATGTAAATTTAAACACAGCTATGCGGACAATTACAAAATGACATATATTACAGATTGTATACTAAAAGCAAGGAACATTATTTGCTGCAGTCGCGAATATTTAGTTGTGAGTGACTGAGTGAACTTGTTATATCGCTATAGTTTCGAAATTTTGATTATTAGTCGTGATAAACAATGAACTACAGCGTGCCATAATATGTCAGCTGTGTCTGTAATATTAAGAGTAATCGCGTAGTGACGTTGAAATTACGGTTAATAAATACACAGACAATCGTACGCAGAAAGAAATGGATTGTTGCAGAAATATTTGCCATCACAACAGCAGTCGTGCAACAGCACGACTAATTGGATATATCTTTTATACTTTCCCATTTGGCTTGATGTTGTATCTTACAAACGATGAAATAAAATTTATAATTTTACTTGTCAAATAAAACTGATGCTCAAAAGCCTAAATTTTGTACGGAAAATGTTTCAAATTAAAGTCAAAGAAATAATTAGTTGCATAAATTAGACGCAAAATGTGCGCGCATGGCCGTAGGAAGATTTATTTCACCAAGTCTTTTTATTTGTCACACAAATATATTTTTCAAATGTTTGCTTAAAAATGTAGCATATTAATTTAAGTCGTAATATTTCACCTAATTCATTTTTTATCTTTTTAACATGAATTTGTTATATTTTATAGGAATTTTTGTTACTTGTGTAATATCGAAATGTAAATAAAATTAATTAAAACAATTTTTCTCGTAACACATTTAATTCACCGATGCTACAGTTTGGAACACTGAAATAGAACAATTTTCCATACTCTTCTAAACACAGAATGCATTACTATTCATATTATAAATATCCAAGTAACACCTTTTCACAACGTAAAACTGAAGTGCTTACGACGTATACGAAAAATGTCGACAGCTCAGATGACGCCAAATTAAAAGAGGACATAAATGTAAAGTATTCTTACACCCAAATAAGAGGTGACTCTCGTAAAAGTATGAGTATTCCATTTTTTACACAAAAATTAATTAATAATTTTGTTACTCGGAAATGAGCACAATTAACGTTTCAAAGGCTCTTCACGGCATTATATTAAAGCAAGGTTCTTGATACATTTTATATTTTCTTTTTACTATTTATTATAATTACATGTAATAAATGATTTACAAATATATTACATTTATAAACTAATAACTTATGTAATACATAATAATTATTTTGACGAGAAAATGCTTGGATAAAGCGAAAAAAATACAATAGAATATGAATATAAAATTGTCCATTTCTCAAATTATTAACATTTAAATTTGTTTGAAATTCAGTATTATTCGACCAGTTAGTGCTTTTTAAGAGTAATGATTCAAAAAGGAAATATTTTAACTTTAACCTTTAATTCGGTTAAATAGCAATAACGAGTTTAGCTGATAAATACAGAAATATAATTTTATGAATTTGCATGTTTGCATACTCGGATTAAAACTGATTACACATAAACTACTAAAAATTGTGTTTAAAAATAATGAATACGTTTTACATAAATAAATGTAAACATAAAATGTAATCTTCCAGAAATGTTCAGTTCATTGGAGCATGAATATAAAAGAATTAAAATAAATTTCTGAAGCGAGTTTCGAAATTGTAAACTAATATCTTTCATATCTACGAGAATAAACTACTTATGTTTCTAAAAAGAATTCTAAAGTTTGATGATAAAATTTGAATACTATATTGTTTGATATGAATATTTAAAGAGTTTTAACTTTAAAATTATAGAATTGTTTTATTATGGTATTCTATAAATATAATAGTTAAACAGAATTTAAGCCGGATATTTATTTCCTTGAGAATAAAAACGGATTTTTGTCAGTGAAGTTTCAAAGCTAATTTTCAATGAAAAAGCATGTTTTTTTCAAAATAAAAATATACATTTCTATGATTTAAACTGTTTTCTGTATACTGTAACTTTATATAAAACTACACACATGCTGTTCTTCAGTTCTTTATAAACACTAAAATACAATAAATATGCACAAATCTTTATGAACTTTCATTCAAACTAATTATGATTTCAAATAAATACTAACAATGAAATATAAAAACGATTAAAATGGTTCTTAACGAATTCATATGTTGTAAATAATTATATTTTTAGAACTTATATCCTTATATTTATTTAAATGCAATTGTAAAATAATCGTTTTATGTTTAGAGAAATTGTTTTTACATGACAGGGGACACGGCTAAACAAAATGAATTTAAAAATTAACTATAAGCTTTAAAATACTTTAATATAATTGTAGTACATTTTTCTTGTAATACAAAGCATTACAATTAATCAAATATAATGTTAATTTACATTTTTCAGAACATAATATTAACTGGAAATTTATGTATAGTAATCATTTCATTTATGAAACTAATTATTTTTAATTAACAATTTATAATTATATACTTATATATTATTAAACATATAATTATGAACTCACAAAATAATATTTGTTAAAAAACAACAAAACATGGAAACTTCAAATAACAAGCTGTGTCAAATTCGAGCGACATAACAAGTTTTCATTTTTTATGAATAAAATTTTTATTTTGGCTTCATATTTTTTATACGATCAGGTACAAAATATACAAATTTTACTTTTGCTTTGTTTCATGCCAAGAATACAACTTTCTTCGACCTAGACTAATAGAACCTAACATATAATAGAGCCGATTTCAATTAATAGTTTGATACACTAAAAAAAAAGAAAAATATGTCTTTCGTAATAAACAGCAATGTTGTACTGCAAAGATATTATCCTTATTTTAAAAAGATTTATTCGTCAGTGTAAAAACATTTGATAACACGTTTTGATCGCAAAGTGGTACAATAATGCATTAACATTATATATAGATATAAGGTATGGAATGTATACATCGTACATTTATTATAAAACAGATCCGTTTGGATATTCCAAAGGATACTTCAAACATATTTAAAGCCTGAAAATGCTGTCACATCGTAATTATGAGTTAACTATCAATCATGAAGCAATCGAAATACGTAGCCAAAATGAAGTCAAATCTTCATAGTACACTATACTATGAAGATTTATACTCACTGTAATGTGCTTGATTAAGACACAAGACGCTGTGTTCGAATCATACTTAAAAACTTCGTTCTTTTTCCAGCAAAACAAATTCCGCTCGAGATTTAACACGTTTGTTTTAATTTATATCACTCTTTGTAAACTACTTCACTGAAATCACATGTTTCCCTAGCATTGCACTCATGCGGTTTATCTGCTTTAATATTTCAACAACTGTTGGGTCTACTTCATATTTCAAATGAATAAACATTTCTACTACTATATTTTATGGTGAAAAAAAATTAAATTAATACAGTTAATACTCGCCGAAACTTTTAATTAGCAGGTGACTGGCTGACTAGCTTCAAAATGTCAACGTTTAATGTGATTTATTCAAGAATCATTTAAAGCTCAGTGTATATAATAGTATGCACGAGATTTTTAGCGCAATAAAGTACAAAGTAGACTCATAAATTTTCAGTCGCCATGCTTTTTCTCTTTTATAATCAATACCAGTTATTTTATAAAATAATTTTGCCGTGTGCAATGTTAAGACTTGTCATGCTAAATACACAGTTTACTAGGTAAGTTTTGCAGCACGCCGATTATTTTAAACACGAAGTCGCAATGTTGGTATTACTGGAAAAGACAGTCCAATAGAAGATTATATGTGAAGTTTAGTTCGTATAATCCAAGGAGTTTGTAAACATTCCTGGTTTAAGTTTAATCAATATAGCGGCTTGGTTAATATACACCGAATTCGCGTTATATTAAAGTGCAATTTCATTCATGAATTAAACACTGATTATTGTAAAAGTGAACTCAAAAGTGTTTTAGATATGGACTTATTATACACCTATAAATTCAACTTTAACACTTTTCTACCGATGACATGCCGCGCTTCGAGTGTTTTTGCAATTTAACAAAATTAACGAAGAAACAATTAATAAAGTGAGAACGTTTTAACTACAAATTCACGAGTTAAATACTAGCAAATGAAAAATGTCCTGTAGTTCAGTGGGAAAGTGTTTATGAAACATTGTATGATGCTAAATTATTTAAAGAACGTTGCCTGGCGTTTGACATTTGTTTTAAAATTGTCTAAATAAATTCATTTCGGGGGAGAAGACTCGTATATATGAATACGATGTAAGATTGAAACAAAATAACCAAGTATAACTGATTTGAAACGAAGATACACCAATAGTAGTGTGCAAATTAAGAACAATTTTTGAAAAATATGACCGTTGTGTGTTTTACAATCCCAAACTTTTTGACTCAAATCGTCCATAAAAGTCAACATGCAATTCGTGATGTACAAACGAATTCTTGAATAAAGCTATTCAAGAGCTGAAAATCCTGCGTCCACATTCGAGAATGAACACCTGGCTTTTTCACCACGACAATATTTGACCGTATATAGCACAAGTCACGCAAGAAATTTTTGAAAAACTCTAGTTTGAAAGTGTTAGTTCACCCTCTCTATAATCCAAATCTCGCACCCTGTGACTCTGGCTTATTTCTAATGGTGAACAAAAATTCAAACGGAAATTTAAAGCGTACAGCTCGTTGATGGCAGTATGGGACAAAGGACTATATAGAAGGACCTCTGAAAACATAGAAGAGAATATTTAATAATTTTTTATTTTCTCTGACGAAATTTATTAATTGTAATTCATGCAGTTTTGAATGAATCTAAATAAATAAGCATATATTGCAAATTTATTTCATGCTCTATGGACGTTCTTGTAAAATATTTCTTCAAACTGTTCGTAAATACTACAACTGAACAGTTATGAATTTTTAATTATTTCTTTATTACATTGTTTAGCGTTTCTAAAATTCATCATTGAAAATAACCATAACATTAATTAAAATTAATAGTATATATGAGAACAATAAATGTTTTATTGTTAATCAATTATAATAATATTTCCTTCTTTTAGAAGGAAATTGATAATAACATAGTTCAATCATGAACTGTGTTATACAATATAATCTATCGCATTTCGTTGATTTCCTTTTTGTACATTCATTGTACAAAATTGTATTGAAGCAATAAAACACTTCAATCAATTATATTGATATTTCTTTTAACACTTGATTATAGTACAATACATAAAACTGTAATTTTTGAAAATAAAGCATAATAATCATTTTTATCTTCTAAAAGTTTTTCGGGTAAATTCTGATAATTATTCAAAACTTATCCGTTTGCTCATTTTTATAACACATAACTACTTAATACCAATTTAGTTATATTACAATATACAAGAACAATTTGTAAAACATATACACAAAAAAATACAATGACAATTAACGCAAATAACAAAAATGATATTGCATATATAAATAAAAATATTGTAGGATTTATTGTACAATGTTCATTAGTTTGTATTAGTCCATATTGAACCTCATTGCACCTGTTATACTAACGCATTGTGTCCCTCAAAATACATGCTTAATTAATAAAAAAAGACTCTTGATTAAGACTTAAAACAACTCATTGTTTTAAGTCAAGTCCATGGCAAGGAATAATAAATCAGCAAATTATATAAGACTCATTTTTACGTAACATGTTTTATTGCATTATTTATTCTGTTCTCGTTATATTCCACAAAATGTTAAATATATAAAATGAAGGAACTTTGTGTGTTAATGTGTCACTTTATATAACAACATTAATGAATTATTAAGAAGTTATTCTTTTGCAGATGCCTTAGAGTTCCAAATAAGCATCGAGAAAGCACACATTTTTCAACGTTAAGCAACATTCGGCGTAAGGTTAGATGATGCATGATTGATTAATAAATGAAATGTTTTTGTCCTCATTGTCAAATTGAATCATTCTCCAATGATTGGAGAAGATTCGAAGTAAAGCCAATTCGTATTAAATTATTTATTAGCAAACGGATGATTCTAGTTTAGTGACTATCAATCACTAACCGTTGAGAAATTGTAAACTGCCGACTGTCGGAAATAATATATCAACCTAATATTGGCACGTCATTTCGATGCACAGCCTTTTCTTACAAATACATATGCGATATATGTTCAGTATAAATCGAAATTTCAAAAATTATTCCTTAATATGAATATTAATAATAATAATAATAATAATAATAATAATAATAATAATAATAATAATCAAAGAATTATAATAGTTTAATTATAATCGTTTCTCAATTTATATAAGGAACAAATTCGATTGATCAGAAATACAAATTATAATTAGTTTTAAAATGATGATCCGTAATTTACGAAACAGCATTGAAATAGAAATACAGGTGTGTCCAAATATTATTTTAATCTCTTCTGTATTGAAACGTATAATGTATAAATACTTATAATTACAAATTTTTTACACAAAAATGTTACGTAAAAAAGAACAAATTTTCCGTATTCCCAAAAATGACTCCTAAAATTTAACATCAATTTATTGATTATCTTATGTTGAATTTTTCATTGTTATTCTCATATATATAATAAATAAATTATTTTGTTTGAGTTTCACTTTCTGTTATAAGGTGCATAAAATTTGTATTAAATTGTATATTGGGAGTTGCATTTAGTGCATAGTACTGCTATAGCATGCAAATATTTGTCCGGAATATCATTCTAGCCTCAAATTTGAATGTGAAATTATTTTCGGACGAAACATGGAGCATTTTGGAATATTTGCATCAAAATTTATTTATTCCGATAAATTGTCTGATACCATGGTGATGTCATCGTGTTTAAATGTTAACTTACTTGTAATGATTAAGACCAAACATTTTTCTACTTTAACAGTTACCGTTATATATCGAATGCTCCGATCTGATGGCATCAATTATAAGATGTTGAAAGTTAATGAAAAAAACTCTAAAATTCTGTGAAGACTGCTAATAACGTTACAAGATTTCACTTTGGGTTATGAATAAATTAAATATATTAACAAAATTTATCTAATTAAAAGAAAAAAATTGAAAATCAGATTTAAAATTCTACATTCAAAAGAATTCATATTATAAACGAAATTAATGACAAGGACTCATAAAAAAATTAACAGTTACATTCAATATAGAATTTATAATAGATAACAATTTAGCTAAAAAACGATGATTTAAAAGCAAAAAGCTAAATGTTGCGAAACTAAAATTAAATAATGAAATGTTAAATATTTAAAAGCTATATTGAAATAATATATTACCGAAATATCTGCATTAAAATAATATATTACAACTTGGCTTACAACTGATATCCATGATTAAAAAATTATATTACTCAATTTGATCATTTATAAACTAAAAATGTTGGCAACGGTAAATACAAAAGTGGAGGCAGTATTTCAGCAGTATTTCATTACAAAGTTCATTATTAAAAGTATCTATAGACATGGAACATATTTTTGTAATCAATAACAATTTTAATTTAATTATTGATTCAATATATCTCCCTCCTTTGACAACACATCACTTGATATATTCTTTTTGTGAAACAACTTTTATCTGCTTTATCTATTGTGGACGGCTATAATTTACCACAAATATCGTGATTTCGTGGTACATATTCAAATTATGTAATATTTAATCAGAATACGAATTACGCGGAAAAAAAATCATTAGAAATATTGTCTATTACCACTGTTATATTTAATCTATATCAAGTTAATAAAATTCACAATGTTAAAAATTGTATGCTTGATTTAATATTCTCGCGTTTGACAAATGTGAGCTGTTCCATGGATAATGAATTTATTCGGAATCGCGTATATATGTAAAGTCAACTAGATTGAATGAATTAAGCTGGAGTTTCTCGTTACACGAACAAATTTTATTTATTAAGCATGAGATATATTCGGGATTGATCTAATCAGGATAACTCAAGATCTCTAGTTTATTTAAATAAGAGACAAATTTAAATAATAGAGAAATATTTCGTAATTGAAGAAACGAAACAAACATTACTGTAAAAATCCACCGTACCTAATTCAAAGCGTCTATAAATATCATCGACACAAAGTTGACGAAAACCCGAAGTCTAGAAAAAATCACTAGTTAAATTTATAATGGTAATTGTGAGGAGTTCCTTCCTTTATCCTTCAGTAAGTCACAAATGTGAATCAGTGCAATAAGTAATCTGGATGAATCAATGAGGTTCATACCGCAAAAGTGTACTGTTAAGCCGAACAAAATATTGAACTAACGAGCGATTTCAAGTATTACAAATGTAAAGAACTCATAATGGCGCAAAATAGCAAACTTAAGATTATCGTGCCAGCATCAAAGTCAATGTACGCTCGATATATGCAATTTTAAAGACTGAAAAAAAAGGATTAAGATTCTTGCCAAGAATGCGACCATTGATAAGAAGTTCCTGCTTGCATTTACTGTAATGAACGACGTGCATTCCTCACTTAAGTGCCTCGATACCGAAGAAATAAAATCCCTTTATACATTGTTATGTTCTATTTGAATTCAATCGTTGCGATCCACATTTATCGAATTAAACAGGGAAACAGTAATCGAATTAAACCGCGCACGATGTGTAATAAAGAAAACTTACCCGTAGGACGCAGTGAAAGGAAAATGGCCATGATTTCCTCGTGCCGCTGAATACCCACTGTTCACAGCGTCGTTGTTAAGCCACCAATCTGCAGTAGTAATCTGTAAAGAAGTAACTCACATCAAAATCAAAGAAAAGTAACCCAAATTTAAACGACTAAACGAAATAAAAATGAAAATGAAATTAAACAAAATATAAATTAGAGTAAAGCAGTTAAAAGAATAAAATGAAAATCATACATGAGTTAAAGCGCGTTCCTCGTTTGTACTGAATAGCGAGATTTTCGCATTATTCGCTTGAGGAGTAGCCAAAATATTTCAACTGTACTCCGCATGGTCTAATCGCATTTTCTAACAGAATCTACTTATCAAATGATATTTATCATTCATCTTTGCATAGAATTTGTTTCACTGAATGAATTACAATTACTGAAAATTACGATTTTTGATTTCATGAATAAAAATTTATTGGTTTTCTTTTATGAAAATATACGAATATTTTGTATTACGTTTTAAAAAATGCAACTGATTTATTTTTATCAAAGAAAATATGGGTTCTGATCATATTTCTAATCTGGTATATTTCTGAACATAAAAATTGAAAAACTCAAAATATTCAACCATAAGAAAATTTCAAGATTTTTTATTTTAATGAATCCTATTTAGAATTTGCGAGAATAGGAAAATCATTCAGGTTTTTAACAAGACGATATTTTAGGCAATATAATTAGAAACGAAAAAATTGCATTTTTTAAGAATATGTGTCTAGAAATATGTAAATTCTCGTAGAACAGGATACATCGTATTTCTGACAGTCGGGTTTTCAAATTCATTTAAGTTCAAAAAATAGTATTGAAATAGTACATTCTTTTGAAGATTATTTTTAATGTTGTTTTATTAATAAAGAATGTATACCAAATATGATTAATGGTTTAAAGACATCACTCTAATCTAAATCTATTTGTAAACATTGTTCTGAAAATTTTAATTACATAAATAAATTGTTTGAGGGTCAATCGGAAAGTAACGCATAATAATTTAATTAACAAAAAGCATTATAAACAAATCCACAAATGAACTGACATTTTCTGTCTTTTGACATTGTTCACGCTTCTCTTACTAAAGCTACACATGAGCGCAAAATAGTTTTTGTAGTTTTAAATTATATCTTGATGAAATTTTAACATCCTAGCAGTAGTACTACGGTAAAAAATAATTGTGCTTTACTTTCCGATCCACACTCGTATATTCAGAAAGATAGAGGTCGTAATGGTATCTCAAAAATATTAATCAAAATCAGTATTTATACATTTAACATTTTACATCAATTTTTCAGTAAATTTCTGGTTGAAGATAATTTTTCGATGATTTGGGAGATCAATTTATATAAAAAAATTTAACAGCGATCTATAGGTCTATTTCAGTAATGAACAATATTTTAAACTATTTAGCAATAAAATAATAATAAAAATACATTTACATTTTGGTAACAAAAATACACCACTGATTCCGCCATACATTTACTTTAATTAATTTGATTTTATACATAGAACATCTATCGATGTCAATTTAGTACTATGAGTAGCGTGCAATCGTTTCTTCAAAAAAACAAAGAAAATACATTTGGATTATTCCACTTCCATGTATTTATAAAATACATTTCGAGGTCATTAATTAGTTCTGGGAACTAGAACTGACAGTGTTTATACTGGTTTTCAAAAGAATTTGACTGAATTAATTTTAAATGTTATTTACAAAACTGAAATGTTTTGGTATGAAAGGTCAATTGCTTCAATGCTTAAAAAGAAATAAATTTAACTTATATCGATGATTTTAGAAACGTGTAAAGCTTATTAAAATTTGATATTGTATAATTAGTGAATATTATGTACCAAAACGTTATTATATAACCAACATTTTTATTGAAATTTGACAATAGGTCTGTATATTTATATGAATGTGTGAATGAATGAATAAACGAACTAACGAATGAATTTATAAAAAATTGTTATAAACTGTTAATTTCACCCTTGTTTTATCTTTCTAGTATTGCAAAAATATTACGTATGAATTCTATACATCGTACAGGACATTTTGTTAGAAATTGAATATACAAGTTTGTACAAAGCATTACATGAAATCGTGTACAGGGATACGAAAGGTCTCATCTATGAACCTGTGCGCGTTCTTAGGAATATTATTTCTAAGAATGTGCATAAATAAAATATTATTATTCATCGATCTAATATCAGATCTGATATTTAATATGATAAACAATCTGGTAATCTTGCTTGGGATTGTATGTTCAACCAAATTGTTTATTAAACTATTTACTACATGTTTTACTGACTATTTGCCAAATTATTATAACAGCTTATTTTTGTTACAGTACAGCATAAAAATCCATGTATGCAATACGATGAGCCAAATGCTCATCATATTACATAGATTTAGATGTATATCCAAATGAACATAGAATTATTGCTTTATTATCTATTCGAACACTTAAATCAATATAAGGTCTCTTAAAGAATTAGCAAATCTTAATTATTTCAATATTTTTTACTTTCTTATTTTCTATTTGTAATTATTACATATCAAATGTCATACTCATATAAAAAAAACGGCTTCGAAATTGTCACAACATCGAAAAGTAACGGTATTTTTTGTTGATTTAATAGAACTATCCAACATCGTCTAACATTAAAATCTAATGCTATATATTATGAAGAATATTAGTATTTAAAATGAAATATCTGTAACAAATATTGACTGAATACTAATTTACTAATGTTAGCCCGATATCTGTAACGAATATTACTCTAACATTGTTATTGAATATTGTATAATATCTGAAACAAATATTGGCCCGATATTGAATTCTCAATCTGACCTAATATAATAATTACAACACTTATAAATAATTATTACACATCGTAATTTGTAATAATCATTATATTGTTCGGAAATGTTAATTGCACCGATAAAAAAATTAAACAAAAATTTCATTTGCACCGAAATGATATCTGATAACTCAAATATTATTTTCAATTAAAAA
>JABFOX010000995.1:0-14128 GCA_022817665.1 Axea sp. ZL-2020
AATACATGTAGACAAATTTGAAGTGCATTTTCCCATAAATTTAAGAAGACATCCTTGGAAGAATGCTATTTAAAATATTTCTGATACGTTTTGGAAAAATTTATTGATCTTCATATGGTTTTTATTTTCAGTTCTATAGTACACAAAAGTTTTTACCATAAAATATCATAAAGAAAAGGAAGAAGTAATACTTTCTTCGTTTATTTCACTTTAACAACTATGGCTAAACTTATGAAAATTCTGTGAATCTGTGGTATGCGCTTTGCCACATTTTATGTCATGTTATGGTGATTTGCGGGATTTGTCCAAAAGCCACTGTCTTGCCACAGTATGGCACTATGACACAATCTACGACCATTCCAACAAAACAGCTACACTGTGGCTGAATCTGCTGCAACATCTGCCTACAAGTTGATTCATAGTGAACTTTTTCATGCGGTTATACAGATAAATAGAATGTAATAATATACGATAAAAAATAAAACAAAACCTAAAATATAAGATATGTAATGTATCATGTATGATATATAATGTAGAATAAAATATGTTGTATAATACATGTTATAAATTTATAAAAAATAATCATTTAGTTATTATTAAATGCGCACAGTTGATACGGAATATTTAACGATAATTAATATTTTGCAATTAATCAGTTATAAATTATTAATGTTGGATTATCTAATAATGAAACAATCAGTGGATAATAATTGCTTTACAACAACCAATATAATAAAATAAACTATTTACAGTAAAATGATAATTCATAATTAATTAACAATTATTAAAATTAATACTTAATCACGTTATTATCCGTGATTTTTTTCCGTGCTTACAATTTTTAAATTTGCTAATTTTTATTAATTATTTTGTATTATCAATAATTTGTTGTTCCAATTGATTAGCAGTCATTTATTGTCTATTTATTATTTTTTATTGACGAACATTTCACCGTAAAAGTGAAATTTAATAAAAATCATTACAGCATCGTCATCCTTTCAGTTAATATTTTTTTGCAGAATAAAATTGAATCTAGCGGTTGTGGGAAAAATTGTGAAATGGCTTGAAAATTCATCGGGTCTCTTTGGCATGGGATTACCGTGGTTTGATGGTCGAATGTAATTACATCGTAGCGCTTTTGAGTACCAATATGGCGGCTTTAAAAAGAACTTGCAGGAGTTTACGTTTTACAGAGTTACGTTGTGAAACGTTATCAATCGAGTCGAATAAAGTCGAATAAAGTCTCGGTGCTTGTTCCTTGGCTAATCCGAACCACGATGGTCGTTAAAGCTACACGCTTGCTACGAACGATGAGATGTAACGGCAGTGCTTTCTGCATCGATCGATTCGTACGTGAGGATGATGTCGGAAGCTGGATAATAAAGTTACGCACCGACGTGATTTTGAGATTAAAATAGCGTGTATAACAATTTTAAGTGTATCTTCACGCAAATTTGTCGGTATTCTGTTCGGACTTAAGAGTCGAGATAATATCTGGGATGCAAAACAATTTTTCATAAAATATATATACATAATAATATTTGGCAAAAACTTCAAAAATTGTGAAATTTTACTCAGGTACCTTTACATTAATTAGCTGTTCATCGTTATGGAATGTTTATAAAACAAGCTATTACAAATGACTTTTGTCTTAATGAAACTTTAACTATATTATCGCGAAAAATAAAAATCTATTAAAAGATATGCTTCTTAATAGCAGGTGCATTAAAAATTATTGAAATCATTTTTACACACGAATCATGTTGTTGAAATCGTATTATTAAATTATAGGAGCATTTACAATTTAAAATACAATAATCAACAACACAGTTAAATATATAATTGTAAAAAGACATGCATCAGCAGAAGCTAATTAAAGATTCGCTCAGATTAAAAATGTAAAGAGTTATTACATTATTCTTCACTTAATATCTCCATTAAGGTATTAATTTTTAATTAAATATTAATTTTAAATCAGCATTTAAACTGCACAATATTAAATTTTATTTAAAGTTTGAATCACTTTGAATGATTTTTATGACAGATTAATATCAAGTAAAATTTATTGTTGATTTGTTAAATTACTAAAAAATTACTATACATTTTGTACAGGAATGATTAAAAAGTATTCATAAATATGTTTACTTTAGTTTCACAAATTGGCAGTTGTTTGTTTTGTAGAACAATCGATATGGTTTTAGTTATTTATGAAATATAAAATCGTTAAATTATGTTTAAATTATAATATGGACATAATGTGCTCACCACATAATTGTTACATCATATGATAACATGAGTTTCAATCATAGAGGAATTTAATTAATGAGGATTCCTTATTTCAAATCATATTGCTCAGATGTAATCACTTGAGATGATTACACTGATCATTCAATGTTTTAAATATTCATACTCTTAAGTATTTAGTTAATTTCAAAGGAAGTGGGATAACTTTTATTTATTTTATATAAAAAAACTTCATGAATTATAATTCAAATTAATTAATAATTAAATGTTTCGTAAACTAAAATTCTAGTGAAAATGATTAAAAATAAGTAGATTTTCGATTACTTAATAGAATTGAATAGTTATATATTGGATTAGTAGAATATGGTAATAATTATATAGGGGCAATCGATAAATCTTAAATTACAAAAATTACTACTACTATTAATTCCAATTAGATTTATTGTACACTTGACTGGTAGAGCATTTCATTATTCAGTTTTATTTACTATATATAATGAACCAAATATATATAATGAACCAAATATATATATTGAACCAAATTATACAGATACTACTTACTTTATTTTCATTGTTATCTTAATACTATTCTATATATTATAGGATAAGATAAAATTTAACTAAAATAGTACCTAGAAAAAAGTCAAGAATTCTATAAATTAATGGATTAATAATAAATATATTAATTTTATCTTTAATGGGAATTTTAATGGTGTTTCGATACATAATAATTCATCTGAATTAATGCTTACGTAATATTCAAAAATAAATTTAACATGTAAAAAATATATCGAAAAAGGATGAATACTGAAGAATAATAAAGAATGTCTTATCGATTTTACACGATATATAACTTTATTTCTTTTTGAATATTTTCAAATTCAACTCTTTTTGTACGTTTTAATATTTATCGTTTATTGGACATCTTTATATAAATCCATTTTTATGTCTTTTTGTGTATATTATTTTAATAGGTAGAAAACATCATTATGCATTGCTATTGGGCAAATTTATGTCGAATTTTACGTGGTGAAATTCATGATGATAAAATTAATTATTTTTAAAGGGGGTATCTTCAAAAAATGTCCTTTTTACCTTTTTTTTTCTTTTGCAATATTTAATTTAACGTAGAAAGAAAGTTCAAATTGAATATCGGAAAAACGTAATTTCACTGTTTTGAAATTGAAGTTAAAAAGGGTCTTCAATAACAAATACTTCAACTTGAAAATGTCAAAAACAAATCTCTATAAGAAAGTTTGTTGAAACTCAAGGGTTTGGAAATCCACTTTCGCTTGTTTGTTTGGATGAATATCTTTGTTTTTAAATTTAAATATGTCTTCCGCAGAGAAATTTTCATAGAAACGAAATAAATCAAAATATGTCAAAATGATATTTGAAGTACAAACGACTTTGTGTAATATAAAAATACTATTAGTTTATATTTTTTTTTTTTTTTTTTTTAAACAAGGTAAATCTACTTAGCATACATCAAAAATATAAAACCAATGCAGAGAATATGCAAACATAATATGGAAAACTTACGAACTCAATTTGAGATGCAATTATTTATGATAGAGTTCCAATTTTCAACTGTAATTTTTTAAAATTTAATTAGGTACAGTTTAAATTGGAACGTATTAAATTAATAAGATGATTTCTAAACAAATATGATTGCAAATTTTAAATATCATTCTCAACAAATTAAAAAATTAAGGTTAAAGTATGGAAAAAATCGAAAAATATTTCAGCAGAAACGCGAATTTCGTTGAGTAAACTGGCAATTTTGATTTCATTCTACTATGAATTCCCAAATATTTAGTTCATCCACTTGGCCGGTGAACGAGCCAATTTTACTTACTGCAAGACCGAAAAGTTCCTCGTTAACTTGGAAATTCAATCACTTATTTGTCGAATTGTAACGTAATCAGATTGACGGCCAACTTTATTTTTTTGCATGTCCTTCAAAGGCAAGAAATTAGCCTTGTAATTACACGAGATATTCATTTGACTAAAATATGGGTCAAGCGTTCGCTCGAAAGAAGAGACACGCTGTTATAAAACCGCAGAGGCTTGCGTGAAATTCGAGCTGGCGTTTCTTGCAAAACCGAGTTTTGTAACTCGGTACGGTCAACTTATTAAGATATTCCTTTCCTTTATTTACATTTTTTGTAATTAACGTGAATTGAGATATGAAAGCGAAATTGTTAAGTATCTCGAAATTTTGAGTCGTGAACAATTTATGAAATAACGGAGTAACTCAACTTATTATAATACGATGTCGTAGAATACTGCAAACTTTCAGCTTAATTAGTGTTCATGTGATGAATGAACGAACTATACTGAACCTTAAAAAATCATAAATTTGAGATTGAATTAATATAAATATAATGATATTAAAATTATAAGACTTCAACGCTTATGTTAGCAATGCTTCAAATCAATTTTATTTCACAAAGAATGTTAAATATGCTGTTGAATAAATTTGTATGTGCCACTTTAAGTGTATTTTTTTATTCAGTTTGTATTCTGTTTGTTATGAATGGTCCTTCGATACTTATAAAAAAAACTACTTGCTTCATTAAGTTATTTCCTTCTTTCATATTGCGCCTATTGTCGAGAATACGGAAGTATCCTCAGAAGTTTTTCGCAAAAAATTTGCATTTATATGTGAAACTTGAAAAACAAATGTGAAGTTTAATTTCCCTAGAAATATTGTCTTATGAGTACATTTTTGCGGAAATTATGTAAATATGGTCTATAAATAGTCTTTGCGATAAATTTTTTTAATCTTTCAAGTGAAAGATTGAAGTAATTCTTGTTACAAGATTATTTGTTAATTAGAACTGTAAGGTTGGATGCTCTAAGAAATAAGAACAATAAGATAGAAAAATGAGAATTTAATAAATATTGAGGAATTTAACCTTGTGTTTCCTTACGTTAAAAAATTAAATGTTATAATTAAACGTGTAGTTTAAACTGACTATAATAGAAAAATGGATTATTTCAGTGAAGTGCATAATGTTTTAATTTCACCATATCGTAATTATGATACATATCTTATTTAAAAACTTCATGGTTAAAAAAAACTGTATTTTTTAATTAAGAAAAATAATAGGGCCAAACAATTTTATACCTTAGAAAAGTGATAAAATAATATCAAAAAAGTAATCTTCATATAAAAATGAATAATTTATTAAAGCGATAAAATATTCTTTATTGTTTTTTCAGTATTCCAATGAATTATATGTTTACTGATTTCCAATTACTAGTAGTTGGAATACCATGTCTATTGAGTGTCAGTAGATGTTTACTTTATTCAATGATGAATTGGAATTTTAAGACTTTTTGAATAATGTTTTATCGAAAACAAAAAGTTTCGCATTAAAATGCTATAACACATTTTTTAAATAAATAGCTCATGTTGGTTCAAACTTCATCTTCTTTATCTCATTCTTTCCGATAGTCGATGTTGCATTTAGAACGTGTTCTTAATAGTGCACCGATAGCCATGTTTTAGACGTGACGTAAAAACTGTTTTGCAGTAATATATCAGCGTGTATAAAATTAAAGCGATCAAATATAATTTGACGCAGCTCACATGGATAGGAAACGCTGATAATCCTGGGAATCGTAAAGGGTGAAACCGTAAAGCGTGAAATACGACGATAGGAAATTTGTCTATAAAAATGTCCTCTTTGATAAGAGAAAAAAAAATGAAAAGTGTAGTTCTTACTTTGTACGGCAAATATTTTACGGGGCAATAAAAATTTTATTTCATTGAGGCTGGCGCGCTTCAGCTTCTCTTTTTTCCTCGCGTATCGTCGCATCAAAATATACGAGCTATGAAAAGTGTCAGATTCTTGGGCAAAAACGGTCAAAATTTATTTCAATCCAGTTTTTCTCTCTCTTTTGAATCGCGATCTTCGGTGTCAGAAATTTATCATTCGGCCACCGAAATTGTTTAGCGCGGAAAACGCGACGTTTTGCGTTATTCGTCGTCTGGCTGCTCGCATTCATTTTTTCTTTCGCGTGTTCTTTTGTTCCTTTTTCTCGCGGGCGCTTTTTATGATACAGCAAAGTGACAATACCCTCACGCAGATTGAAGCGTGTTTCTTTTACAGTTTTTCAGCAGAGAATCCATGACGAAGGTCTGCGAGAAATGGCGTCGGCAATTGCAACAGCAATCCGACGGGTTACTTTGTTTCGCACACGATAGACGAGAGCAGAAAAAGATCAAAGGACGATCTCTAAAAATGAATGCCAGCGCATGCTCGTAATGTTGCTTTTAGAATGCTATTGGTTTTCTTTTTCCTGAGTTTAAGCAAAATCGGTGAGCTAAAATGACAGTTTATTTCCTTATTTTGTTTGCTTTTAAAAACAATTTTTCAAGTTTTTTACACTTTACTAAAAAATTGTATTTTATCGATGTTTTTTCGAAATAAAAATTTTAAAATTGCGCTCTGAAAATTTGTCCCCTGAATTTATAAAAGATTCTCTAAATATCAGTTGCCATAAAATTAATGTTGCCGTGCAATTTTCAATTCATTTGTATACAATTCTATGAAAAAATTTTGTGAATTAAAAGTAAATTACACGATTACAGTTTAAACACAAGTTTCGTGCTTATTAAAAAAATGATTAAATTTCTAGTAAACTAAAATAAATAAAAGGAATCATGACTGAAACTTATTAGGAGAGTTTTTCTGACGAATAAAATACTGATATATTACTGTTCTGAAAAAAAATAACAGAATTCATAAAAATTATAAATTATTACGAAACAGTTTGTTCTGATGAAAAGATTAGGCTAAATAAGATCGTATTGTACTGCTTAGTTTTACTATTAAGTATTAAGTATTACTCTAAAAAGATTTAATGGTCGTAATTCTCATTGAATAAACAACATGAATCGCTGCATTAATAAAGAGATTTTACAAATTCTACAAATAATAAGTTTTAAATCATCAGACAAAGAGTCCATTAAAATGTACTAAATTGTATTAAAATTTGAATGATTTTTAATATTATTTTAATACATGTGGCACTGTGCTTTGAACTTAACTGTACAAAAACAATTTATCCGTGTCTGTAAGTTAAACAAACAAATGAAAAAAATGATGTGATCTCATTATGACTGCTTAATATTTATTTTATTTCGTTTTCTTTTTGAGCTAAAGAAAACTGTTTGAATCTGACAAATAGTTAAGTATTGCATCTTTGAGTTTACATGTTTTCAAATTCTTTCATGCAAAAAGTCGTACTCAAAGTTTGCATCTGTGTATGACGGAAACAATAACGCGAAGTCTCATTTGTCGGAGCAAACAACTTTTATGAAATCTCTCGTCGTAATTCTGCGTTTTGTTCAATACAAATCTGAGCAAGAATCTCGGGAGGATACGTTGAGGAGATACTGAAATCCAATGAAAGCAACGAGATTGAAGCAGTATTATTTCCTTTCTCAATACATTGTTCCTCTTATTTCATGATACTCGTCATTCGGAATGTTGCTACAACTCATGTTCTCTCGGACAAACTTTTGGCTCGATAAAGTAATTAAGCAACTTGAAATATCCGAGGGAAAAAACTTTGAGATTATTCGAGATCTATTTTATTTTACTTTCAAATCGTTTCGTTTGTTTATCCGTCGGAAAAGTGTTTTAATTGAAAAACATCTTTCCTTTAAAAGAGAAATACGGTTAATTAAAAAGTTAATCCGTTTAATTCTGAAATGGCGATAAATACGAGATTTATAAATGACATAACCGCTGGGTACCCAATGACAAGACTGCATCTTTCTGCATACGTCTGCCAATCGACAGAATGCAGTTTGAATTTATGTACGTGAGATATAATTATGAACGAAATTCGTTGGTTTCGTTTCGTGATTCGATTTCTCTTTCATCAAGTGCCCGGAGCACTTGCCTACATTTGCCAAATTGAAAGTCCAATCTACGGAGTGGCGCAATTTCGTCCGGGTTTTGGCATGCGGCGTTTCATGCAAAAGGACCAAATTTCAGCTTGCCCGAGGTTAGCTCGCTTATTTTTCCAGCCCAAGAAGAATAATGCTTCGAGAAAAATGATTATGTATAAAGCTGAAATAAGCTGGGGGAATGAAGTTTTCACTATATCTTAGCGATACTTCTGACGTACATGTGGTTTTTCCAATGTGCAAAAACGGATTAAAATATCTTTTATTATATACGTTGATGCTATGCTTTCTCCATTTTTATATCGTCCAAATGAAAATGATTTGAAAAAAGTTCTTTAATGATTTGTTGTTTGTTTGTTTCGTTTTTATTAACACTTATAAAGATGAAATGTGCCAATATAATATATAGATTTCTTAGGACTTCTATTTCTGTTTATACAAGTAATTATAAGTTATCAAAAGTTAACTATGTACAGACATACATGTAAGATAGTTTCAGTCTTAAGCGAATGTATAAAAATAACGGAAATGCACGTAACTACATATATGGTAAACATATAATGTATATATTTATATGTTTTTAAATTCACATGGAGATGATTTACAGTGTCATGTTCAAAGAATTTGAATATAAGTATAAAATAGTTTTTCCCCTTTTTTACATTTAAATACTTCAAGAAAAAGTACACATAAAAAATAAAGAAAATATTACATATTAAAATTTAACGAATAAAAATTGTATTTTGAAAAGTGTAATTAAATGTTTAAAGTAAGAATACTTTTTATTTCTATTTAGATAACGATATTTAAACTTTTTAAAGTTTATACCTATGTATAATATATTGTTGATATATGTTTATTTTTATTATGAAGTTAGTTTTTATTAATTTGTTGTTTGCATGTTAATTTGTAGTAATTTTGTACGTTAAAACGAACTAAAGCTCACTGAAACAAGGCCAAAACCACTTGAAACGAATTTGGCCAAAACAAAACCTTAAGACAGAGACAGTTGGGGCAATTCCGGGCTATATATATACTGTGTTATTACGAGTGTTCGTTATCATTGCTTAGAGAATTCATATATCATATTTTCCCACTCCTCCTTTCCAAAAACCTTCCGGTGTGCACCGCAGGTAATACGATACCGTTGTCTTGGTTGTTAATATAGTCTCTGATTAACGGGGCGCACTGGCGCTCATAAATATTGCACACGGAGAAACACGCTTATACCACTAATTGAACGTCGATAATCAGATACCAATGTCGTACTATCAAGGATCAACAAAACAAAAATGATTAATTGATTATCAGCGAAGAAAATATATCTCGTTAACTCTACGAATTATTCGAGGTAAATTATTAATAATGCATATTCTTTGCAAAATACACAGTTTTGTATACATTTCAAGTTTAAATATTTTTATTTAACTTTTATTGTGGAATCAAAACCGCTTGATAAATATTTCTTATAATTATAACTGTGTTCGAGTTACAACATAGCCAATTTATTCGAAGTTTGTTTCGAAAACCTAAACCAAATTTCAATTTGAAACAGATTGAAGTAAAGTTCGCCAACGTTAACGAGAAAAGAAAGTTCTTCGTCGCACATGCCAATTCTTCGTTAAGTTTTTTTCTTCGTGAAATTTTCGTGACATTTATTAGTCACATGTACGAGAAAAAATCCTAAGAACATATTGATGGGAAGAGCTTGTCGAAATATTTGTGAAGTATAAAATCTAGAGTAAATACTAAATTATTGAACAAATAAAATAATTTTTAAAGTTCTTCCAGGTTCATTAGATAGTTTTGAGTAGGTAATTAAAATATTCAAACCGATGCTATTTGAATACTGGAAATTAAATATTCATATTTGAAGATTGAAAGTTCAAAGTGGATGATGTGAGTATAAAAAATTGAAAAGTGAAAATTGGAATTTGAAAGCTTAAAATAAGAAATTGAAAACTGGAGATTGAATAATAAAAATGCATAACAGAAATTTAAAAATTAAAAGATACAAATATGTCATTGTAGATTAAAGTTTGAAAAAAATGAGAAATTGATGACTGAGTAAAAATTGAGAAACCAAAATTGAAAATGAAGGAGAGAATACTAAAATTGAAAACAGAAGATTGTCATAATTCAAGTTTGAAGTCGTAATTCAAGTTTGAAGATTGAGATAAGAAAATGAATGGTAGAAAGTTAAAGGTTGAAAAATAAAAAATCATCATGAAAGTAAAAAATGAATTCAGTACCGAAAAAAATGGAAAGTAAGAACTGAGGATTACAAAATGAAACTTCATGATCAAATTATGAAATAGAAAGATTAAAATATGACAAATAATTATGGTAAATTAAATATTGAGAGTTAAAACTGTAAATTTAATACTTAAAATTAAGAAGACGAGGATAGAGATAAAAAGATTGAAACGTAAAAGATGATATTTAGAATTGGAGGATTACAACTTTGATACAAATATTTATTCCACAATAAATATTGACATTTGAAAAATAAAAATTTGTTGTCAGAATATGAATACATTTAATTTTCTTACGCTTTCAAATTTTTGCATTTAATGAAAAGACCAATGCATGTTCATAATTCAAAATTTTGTTTTAAGTTTAAATCCTTCTTTGTAACCGTTTATTGGAAATAAACAGATTTTGAAACAGAAAGCGAACCAAAGTTGAATTTTAATAGCGTATACAACACAAATCAATAAGCAATACTTTTGAGAATATAATTATGTAAATGTACATAATAACTAGTTTTTAAATCATTACTTTTTCTAACCTCAATCAAGAGCATTATTCGAATGACATCTTATGTTATATTTCAAGAAAAGTTTAATGAATTATTTGCTTTAAAACAATTTAAGCATAAAGATAAAAAAGTGCAGCGTGGAAATGTTCTCATAAAACTTTAGTTTATCTTAACCGAAAGAGAAACTTCTTGGCTAAAAAACTTAAAAATTTGATCTGAATTCTTTTCTGATAGCTATTAGATCGAAACTACTTTACTGGCGGTTTCAAGCAAAATGTTTATTCGGAAACATGAGTTCTATAAAATAGTACGTGTGCGGAACACTTGCGTTGACATTTTTATAACGCGATCAATTTGTGAATTTTTGCTCAACGTCGCTCCGAACGCAAATGTTGTCTTAAATTACTTTTCTGACAAGAAATAAATTTTTCTTGGCGTCACTTTGACAATATTTTATGTTAAAAAATTCGATTCGTTTTATAGTAAAATTACAACCACTGACCGATGTTTGAATGTATTTAATAGTAATTCAGAAAGCATAAATCAAGCATTAATTTCAATTTCTTTTGGCATGAAATCTCTGCAATGCCAAATGAAACGTTGTTGCAGTGATTATTTTAGCAGATTATATAAAATAATGTGTATTCGACACTCATAATACAATATAAGTTTATAAATATTTCCGTTTGATTTTGATTATAGATAATGAGAAAACACTTTTTTATTACCAAAACTGGAAATCTGTGTTTAATATGCATTCTTACAGATAGTGAAATGCAGTATTGAAATTATTACTTTCTGAGTTTATTAAATAGTAGTTATTTATAGTTTTAGAAAAGGAATATACATTCAATAAAAATTTCATCTTTAATAAATTTAACTGATCTGTCTTTTCTGTAATAATTTAATAATTATCACTCCTCTTACGTTTTTATGCGTTAATTTACTTTTGTTTTGTGTATATTTTTTTCAGCTAATTTTAATAAATTTACATAATATTGCAAAATATAAGTTGACCGTATATACTTGCTTGAAAATTTACAAGTAAATTAATTAAATAATAATAAAATTACAACATACAGTTCATTACAAATTATGTAACAAAATAATACGTAAATATTTGGTGCCATTAAAATTTATGCTGTTTTGAATTTAAAGTGGATGTAAAGAAATTAAGAGTAATGAAATATTCTGAAAATAATTTGCTGTAATCGCTTTTAATAAAATTAAGGAAATAATTTGATAAATGAAGAAAGTTGAGATGAAAAGAAAATTCAGATACAATTGGATATGTTTTAAAACAAATTACGCGGAAAGACTGGATACATTTGTGAACAGAAATGCAAGAAGCAACTGAGTAGGTGTTACCCAGACAAGGTGATTCAGTGTGGTTGTTTGTGTCAAGTAAAAGGGTTGTTTAAGTCTTACTTTTTAGATTTTACTCCGTATCTCTCCAATCAAACGTAGTTCGAAATAGCAAAAGAAAATTAATGGGACTGAGTCATGCAGATTTCAAATAAATATAGGTTTAAACGTAGAATGTTTGTAGAGTAGAATAAAATCAAAAATTGTAACGTTTTTGAGTTTTTTGTAATTTACTGGATGCATTCATTTGTTTAACAAATTCAATATCATATTTATAATCGAATTCACATCCATAGTCATGCTGATCTATAGATATATATTTTTAAATCGATATTATAATTCTCACATGTTTTATCTGCTCCATTATATTTCATATTATAAACATTCAATTTTATTAGACGAGACATTGTAATATGAATAATGAATAAAAATTATAATAATAAAAAAAGAAGGTATTTAATTTAAAAATGAAGAATTTGAAGAAAAATAGACTATAAAATTTAGGGATAGAAATAAAATATTCAACACGATGAATTCAACACGTAAAATAAAATAAAATTATCGATAGGTATATATTTACCAAATTTTATTTTGTTGACAATTTGATAGATACCCACTTTAGATAAACATTTTTATTTTAAAAAATAATTCCTAACTTATATCGAACACTTTAAAATATTAATCAACATTTATTATTATGAAAAGTAATTTTTATATTTTTTTTCTGATGACAAATTTTAATATTTGATTTCTGACGTTGAATTATTAATATCTGTTATATGTTAAAAAAATAGGAATATATATTTATTATAAAGAACACACAAGCATTTTGTTCGATTAAAAGTTCGATTAAAAGTTTTCCTTCAACGTTCATAATGTTTGTGGAAGATAAATTTTTGCTAAAAGTAGGTTAAATGAAAGTTTGTAGAATGCTGAAATGTCCGTCTTAGAGTTATTTAATCAAACGTTGATATTAATTTGTTTGAAAGCAATATGAATGCTTGATATGAAATTTGGAAAATATATTAGATTTATATAAGTTTAAATATTGATGTATAACATAACATTAAATAATTATTTTGTATGTTTTTTTGCAAAGTGAACAATACATAATGACTATAATAAGCTTTATTATAGTTATTTTTTGCACGTAACGATCATATATATTATTTTCGAATAAATTAATGTGTCAAAGTTAGGTATAAGTAAGATACTCTAAGACGAAAATTTATTCACTTTTTAGTGAAATCAATTAATTTACAAAAAAAAAAAAAAATTATTCGTTTACAAACATTTCGAACGTTGAACGTAGAAGGATTAGCTTTCAATTCATCTTTTTCAAACATTGGTGCGTTCTTAGGATATTAAAGCCGTCAATATTTGTTTTATTTTTAACCATTGTTTGACTAGTCTTATATAAAATGTTAATAGTTTTATTTCAATATATCCTCATTTTGCTTATTTTTTTATATTTTTTATATTTTTTTTATAGAATAATATATGTTTTAAAGGGATAAAATAACAATTTATGCAATATATATTCGTATCTGCATTACATCGAAGTAACCCATTTAGCTTTAATTGTAATTGTCCAGTATTAATAGGAAAGAAAGACAGGAATATTCTACAGAATCTCATTGAATACACAAGACAATAATGAAAACTATCAGAAAAAGATAACTCCGAGTAATGGATCTGGACGAAAGGATCAACTCAATATCACATTAAAAGCTGTAAATCTCTGGCTTTTAGCCATAGCAAATTATTCATTGAAGCTTTTTGAAAAGATCGATGCATTAACGCATCTTGTAAATTGTCTCCGTATAGTG
>JABFOX010000996.1:0-14127 GCA_022817665.1 Axea sp. ZL-2020
AAGTCTTTTACTTCTAATAAAACATATTTGCGTTTAAATCATAATAAATTTTTTTATAAAAATCCTTATAAATTCTGTGATACTATAGTTATAAAATATTTATATGTACTATTAGAGTAGTTACTATAAATATGTATATAATTTATTAATTGGTTTGTTTATTTATATATACATTTTTGTCATTATAAAATAGTTGTACATGAAAATATATACAAATCTAATGGGATATAAGTATTTAAACAGAAATAATTAATATTGGTAATTAATGCTATTTCGATGTGAATTTATTAATTTGATTCATATTTCTACATTGAACAATTTAATTTTTTCAATATAAATCGCATTAATATTGAAAAAACTGCTTTGCATGCACAAAATCTTTAAGAATATTTAATATTTTCATTAATTTAAAATTATTTAATTTAATAAAAATAGTCTACGTATTATATGAATTTAAATGAACATGTTATGCTCTACATATATTTATAGCATAAATATATATAATATCTGTATCATTTAATTACATTTATAAATTTAGTTTTATATATAAAAATTATATGAATTCGTAAAAAATAACAGGAAATGTACCACAAATTTTATATAAAATATATATTAGGATACATACCATTTATGCTGTTTACAAGTTATATATATTAATTTATTCATTAATTCTCATTTTATTGTAAATGTTAAATTCGATATCAATAATATTTATACAATACAATTAAAAATACAATTACAAATACAATTAAAATACAATTAAAATTTTTTATGCATAATTAATAAATTATAAAACAATATGTGACATGAGTTTGGATTATTAAACTTTATTAAAAGATTACTGAATTATTTATTTAAATGCTATAACTTTAATGGAAAATTTTTTGCATATTATATGATTTTATGATTAATGGATATTAAAAATAATACCAGTATAAGTTGTTTTTTTTTTTAAATAAAAATACAATTGTACTTGTTCATTGATGTCAAAACAGTAGTATTGTAATATTAGAAAATATATAAACTTACAAAAAATTAGGATATAATCTGTTAAATAAACACATGATGGATATTTATTACAATTTCTAAAACTTGTTTGAACAGATGAATTATTAAAACGTTCAAAGCTACAAATTTTGTATGGTTCAATGTAACAGACACAAAATTATTTATTGTAAAATAAAGTTGTGACTAAAAAAATGTAATAATTGTAAAAAATTATTTTTTGAAATATATGGAAATAAAATAAAAATTAAAGAAAAATGTATGTATGAAATACAATATATATATTATATAAAAACATTATATTTATCAATATAATGTGAAATTATTTAATCTATTATTTAAACAAATATTAACTTTGGCTATGCAAATATTTATATTTATTAAAATAAATTTCATTGTCACCAAATAATTTTAAAGCAAATATGTTACCAGGTATATTGCATTAAAATAATAAAGTATTTAATGTGTTTTAAATCAATATTTTAACATATTAAATATTTTAAAAATATGATGAATAAATGTATAGAATTCCAAATATGTAATCGTTTAAAATTAAACTTGTATAACCTAAAAACATTTATAATTAAAAAAATAAATAAATAAACTCGGACTGAATTGGGATTAAAGCTTCATTTACTTGAAACAATTTAATATCAAGGGTCAGGTGAAAGTGTTGAAAGATCATCTATATTTTTTCAAGCATAAATTTACTTTAGAGATAATCATATCACCACTTTGTAGATGGCGAGATTCTTAACCTTAAGGAGAACTGTACATGTTGTACTAATTTAATGCTTTAATTACAAAGAGGAGCAACGTTTTATGAAAATTACAACTAGATCCTAAATTATGTAAAAACTACAAACTTAAAAATATTAAAAGCTTAACAGAAAAGTTATACTCTTTGATGGCAACATTTAGTAGAGTGCAACAAAGAGTTACGCAGGTTCTGATAGGATTTTCATATCTCCCGCCATTACTTGTTTTTACGTTTTATAGTTATTGGCATATATCTTTTGAGTATTAAATGTGGTCTGAGTATTAAATATATTTAATATTATTGTAAATGATACAACTTTTTATTAATTCGATAAATGCAAAAAAGTTAAGTAATTTATAAATATAGGTAAATATTATATTTTTTAATAAATATGTATAAAATCTTTATAATTAATACTTTGATTTCATGTTCTTTAAAGCTGAAAATCACTACTACTATAAATTTTTATACCTTGTAATTCAAATGATAAAAAGTCGTTTATATGCATAATTTTTTTACATTTAACTCTGTACAGTTTAAACTGTTTAAACATTAGTTATCCTTGATTTTACGAATTAGTACTAACATTTTTATTTTAATATATTTATTTATTTAAGTTATTTTTGAAAAATTAATTTAAATCAATATTAATTTAATTTTACTTAAAGTTATCAGTTACATTTTTCGTACATATTGTCACATTGGGTTTTTTGATTAACTGAACTGAAATTGAATTTGTTTGTATAGACTAGAATACTACAAATAAGTGTGGCATCAAATATTAAAACATAGTTCAATCTTTTAAAATCACATCTATTATAAAATTGAACAGTGGAAACATTAATAATAAAAACAATGAAAAATGATTTTTTTATTAATTTTTTTTTGTTTTTCGAGTATTTTATTATATTTTTTATGTTATATTATATTATAAGTATTAAATTATAATAATAAATAATTATATCTTAATATTAAATACTTTTATAAGATATAAATAAATTTAATTTTTTCTAAACTGTCTATATACTGGCAATTTAGCGCTAAAAGAGTTAATATATCATTTAAAATAATAGTTAAAGTAATGAGTTATATAATAGTTTTATTAATGTTATAAAATAATATATATTATGTTATATTATATTATATATTTCTAATTTCTTGAATATTAATTTCATTAATTGGTAGTTTAAAAAAAACTGTAATTCAGGAGTAATTTTTTTTTGCTGTGGTCTACTTCATTATCTACATACCATTAGTTTGATATAATGTATGTATAAAATTTGTTTGTTTTATGTTGACAATTCAAAATATCTCGAGAAGTAACTTATATTGATAACTTTAAACTATTAAAACGTAATTCGAAAGAAATAATTCAGTTAAATTCAGCATATTTTGTGATATAGAATCCAAATCTACAAAACCAAAATAGGCGTTACCATTTGAAATATGGAAATTGCCTTCTACTCCATTCTCAGAGAGTTTTAAGAAGGAAGTAATTTTCACACAGACAAATGTCTTTTGTAAAAATATTACAGGGCTTATTCAAAATATTTTTTTGGTGTAATGTTTATTTCTCGAGATATTCTGGGTTTTCAGTTTAAAATAAACATCTTGTGTAATTTATAATCTGTGCGTATACTAAACATATAAAAATATGATAAATTATATATTTTAATGAAATGCTATATTTTGTAGATCAAACACCTACCCCAACTCGATTCATTAAAAATTGTGAGGAATTGGGACTGTTTCAAGATTTACAGAATGTTAATCCATTTGAAGAAACTTTTAGAAGAGCTGTTGAAGCTGGAAAAACAGGAACTTCATCAGTTTCAGATGTAAAGTTCATATAAAAATATTTTTTACATATTTTTATGCTTGATATTATTGAATGACAAATATTTGTTATAATATTAAAATATGAATAGAAAAAAAATATTAATGAAATATTAATAAAATGTATTTTTAAGTAATAAAATTAGAGCAAGTAATACTAAAAGTAATGCTTATGTCCTATATATATTATTTATAATATGTTATTATTATTATTATTATTATTATGATTGTTATTGTTATTATCAGTAATAGTAGCAGTAACAGTAGTGCTAGTAATATTATTAGTAATAGTAAAAGTTTATAGAATAAATTAACGATATAGATAAGAAACAAAATTATATCACATGAACAGATTTAAGTACAGCACTCTTTGTCTTAAATGTAAAAATATCTTTTATAAAAGTGTAAAATAAATGTATTGTCAATATGATAAAAAACAAAAAATATTCACTTTCATGTCAATAGAATCATTGTTTATAAGGAATATAATATTTAATATTAATGTATCATAATAACTGTAGTAGTTATAAGACAATAAATGAAAATAAGTACAATGAATGTACAATGATATGTAATAACGCATGATGACATTGTCTAAATTAAATCATTATACATGTACTAGTAGCTGAAATGACATTATGAAATGAAATATCAAACGTTGCGATTTCATTAGCACCTGTGAAAAGTATTACGGATTGTAATGCATTCAATTAAATCGAGAGTTAACAGTGCTTTACCCACAGACAGATATATCCGACGATACACTGCATACTCCACACATATTTCCTCACATCACGGATTGTCAGACGGCAAATGGCCAGATTATTCACGCGGCCAACGCTATCGATGAACTGTCATCAGTTTCAGTGGCGACAGTTATCGACGTTACCAAAAACGATTTGCTTGACAGCACACGAAATGACAATAACCTGTCAAATGAAAATGCGTTTCCGCACATCGAAAAGAGTACTGATCCAATATCCCATGAGAAAAAGCCAAAATTAGGTGAAGAGTTTTTTAAGAAAGAAGACAACTCATCGCCTCAATTTTTGTAGGTATTTTTTAAATTTAATTTTGATTAACATAATTAATAGGTACAAAAAATTAATTGTGGCATCAGTAACTGTTTAATTTATGTATTGATATAACTGTTAAAGTTTTAGCATTAAACTACAAATTCATAATAATTTTGTATATATTTTAAAATGCGCACTGTTCATAGTTCAGACAGAATTAAATTATAACAGGTCTCTGTTGGAAAAAATTTTTTCTTGTATGTAAGTTTACAAATATAAAAGTGTATTTGAAAATTAAAAAAATATTTATTATAAAGTATTATTATAAAATAATATCGTGTTTCTAATAGAATAAAAAGTATCAAAACAATATCAGTTTTGTGCATTTATGCATTAATGAAAAATAATAGATAAACATGTTGATTATATATATAGCATTTGTATAAATATAAAAATTAAATATATTATATTGTGGAAAAACTAACAAACTAGTGTCATTAACCTTAAGTGCATTATTTTGTGGATTCATTGTGTATGGTTTGGTTTTAATATATGTAATTTCTGATACATCATGTATATGTAAATTACTTTCTGTGTACAAATTTTTCAATGAAAAATGTATTTTGAAACAGAACAAATAATACATAAGAAATTATATTTTGTTAAATATAATATATTTATAACAAACGTTTTATTAAAGATATATAACAAAAATAATAATAGTATTTCATTAAATTACATATTGAAATCTTATTTATTGTTTAAATAATAAACATGAATAAAAATTATGTATTTAAAAAAGTGAATTATTTTAATGCATTTATATTTAACTATGAATTTAATTATACATTTTATTTTTATTTTTGTTTGTTTAGTTATTTGTTTTTGAAAAGTCATTTTACTTAATAAGTTTATGTAAAATTATTATAAGTTTTTAAATTTTATTTTTAATATTTTTTGAATAAGAAATGAGTAATTTTATTTCATTTATATATTAAATTAAAATATGAACAATAATTATTATTATGTAATTTTAATATATCATAAATATTATTTATAGATAAATAATTAGTTAACGAATTAGAGAAATTAAATTAATAAAATAAATTAATTTGACAGAAAAATTAAATTTTATTTCATATCATTTAAACTAATAAATATGCAAACTATTGATTTTTATATTAATAAATTTTAATTCTCTGCTATAATTAAGTTGAGTATTTTATAATTAATTTTGTTATTTAAATGCACGCCATTTTACATATTTTCACGCTTTGTTGTGCAAATTGTCAGCTAAATCAACTCTTCATTCATTTACTGTGTGTAGAAATATAAATGGAGAAGATGTTCAATTATTGTTGAAAACGGCCGATGGAAAGCTAATGCAATTAACTGCAATTCCCATCAACGAGAATGTCGACTCTCAAGCTTCCGCTGTTGTCAGAGATCGAGAAAATTTTACAACTGCTCTTTTCTTAAACGAAAAGCCATCGACGACGGTGATTAAAGTGAATCCACAATTGAAGAGCGTAAAAAAATCCTTTCCTCCAAGACTCTCTGTGGCAAAAATGGTATATTTTTATATTATTAGAATAAAATATTTTTTCCATTTAGTTCATGGATTACGTAAATTATTATTATTATTTTTAATAATAATAATATTTTAAACCAATTAAAATGAGAAATCGAATAAAACAATTATACACACGCAAATAAACAGATATTTACTGTTCATAATATTATTGTAAAAGATTAATATTTTTAATTAATAAGAAATAAAGCTGGTCTATTTCAAGATAATTAAAAGCTGGATGAAGTTTAGAAAAAGAAAAGAAATTAAAAGATATATGAATATAAATTATGAATATTTGCAGAAATTGAAACAGGCTTTAACGAAAGGATCCGATATGGATGTTGATCAAAGTCGGAAAATATTGACGGAGAATGATAAAGAAGAAGATATGAGGGCCACATTGTCAAAGGAGAATGTGGGGAAGAAACGAGGTAACGTTGAGCAAAACAAGAAACAAGAGATACGCGAGCGTAACCGTGCGAGCTCAATGCGCTGCCGTGCCAAGAGAAAAGAATGGATTCAACAGCTACAGCAAACTATTAGTTGCACCAATGAAAAGAACGCTGCTTTACAGCTGGAGATTAAAAATCTGCATACTGAAATTGCGAGACTGAAAACGCTTCTCTTGGCGCACAAAGACTGTCCTATTACGAAGGCTATGGAGAAAGGTTCGCATCTTTTTGTTTACGCGCGCGTCCAATTTTTAAGCCGGATATTTATCGTGGGTTTGGAAAATGATGACGAGAGGTGATGCCATTCGATAGACTTTTTCCTTTTATTTTCTTTAGGTTTTAAAATGAATATTCGAAATCATCTTATATGTAACATTAATTATTATAAAAGTGCTTAGAAATTGTTTTTTTATAAATGACTATTGTTTAGAAATAATAATCTAGTTTAGAATTATGATTTATTGCAAGAAACCAAAATAATAAATAATCAGAATTTAAGCATTAATATTTATGTAGTTTTAATTAAAATTTTAAGTAAATGATCTTTTATTTGATTAAATTTATAAAGTAATATCATATGACCAGTACATTATTTTTAATCAAAATATTGTTTATTTCTAATTAATTTAAATATTTAAAATTTTAAAAAGTTTATAGCATTTTAGATATATTTTAAACTTTAATAAATTACTATTTATTAAATTGTAAAATTGATGGGCATTCACTTAAAAATGTAGTAAAACAATTGATAAATATTGACATAAATTAACATTTCAAAAATAATACAATAATACAACACGTTTAAAATTGATTAGTTGTGTATTATTTTAATATAATCATTTAATTTTCAATTTTAGATAACATGATCAGTTCTAAAGTAATCAACATCAATCCGGAAGTAACTCAAATGATACCACAATTAGCAAACACTCCGGTTTCATTCATTCCTTCAAATAGTCCGGTTATAGTGAAAAAATGTCGTCTCTTAACATCTTCGACTGTTTTAAAAAATCCAGTAATATTACAAAACCTGGATTCAGATAATACTATAAATACATTTGAAATTCAATCGCCTGCCGTAAGAAAAGTAAATCCAGTTGTTAAACTCATTATACCTCAAAATGTTTCAAAAAAGCAAGGTAAAAATAAGTCTGATGTTATAAATAATTCTTCAGTTAATGTTAACTCTACATTAAAAATAGTAAATGAAATTGTAATTTCTAGTCAAATTGACGAAACATAAAAATTATTAAAGAATAATAATTGTTAAGAATTGTCTGCACATATTAATTACTTCATGGTTGTGCAATATTGATGAATATTAAAAATATTTTATAAACATTTTATTTTACTTTTCAGTATTGAAATATAAATTGTTGAAATATAATATTGTTTACTAATCATTTATTTAGTATTGTTTACTAAAAACCTCATAAAATAAATATGAATGTATATAATTATACGGAATATTTCAAATATGTGCGGTTATAATATTAATGATAATTGTAATTTGACCTGTAAGATAAATACTGTAAAAATTTGCACCAACCGAAAGTTAAATTAATATGACTATGAATCGCTTTGTATTCGTAAATCATATGTTTATGTAAGTCAGCATTTGACAACGGTGTATTTGAGGTTTATAAAAATGTTAAATTAAAATTGAAACAAAATTTGTTCGCAAATTATTAAATTTTTATTTATTTTTCTAAATATCACTTAGTTACAAATTTAAGGCCATGTATCACGGACGCTTTCACGGAGTTAGTGTTTTTAAAAAAATAGTATCACACACTGTGATGTCATAAAATGATAACAGCCAAATTCCATAAATATGGGAGAATTTAATTCAAACACTGAAACCTTTTATTAAATATGCGGATGCATTTCGAAAAATACATCCGCTGTGTAAGTAGACGACAAAAAAATCGTATTTTTCGAAATACATCCACAAATGTAAATAGAAAATTTACATGTTTGAATTAAATAAATTTTCCCATACTTATAAAATTGGACTGTTATCATTTTATGACAATATAATATGTGGTATTATTTGCATTTAAGAAGACACTAACTCCGTGACACAAAACTTTGTAAATAATGATTATATTTAGTCATTAAGTAAAGTTTGTTTGCATTATATTTTTATTTTATGCAGATGTCAAGTTCCCGACATAAATATTGCCGTTGTTATTTTCATAATATTTTATAAATCTAAAATAAATATAACATCTAGAAATCATTGAACCTAATTAATAAACTAACTATTTGTAAATAAGAACATGGAATTTAGTAAAAAAAAGCTTAAATTTATATAACACTTTTGGCTATTAATACAATCAATATATTAGATAGTGCAGTTTAACTCAATTTTTTATTTGTCGTTCTTAAACATCCATTTGTAATCAAATAAATAAGGTTTATAATGTAAATCATATTTTGAAACAAAAATATTCATATAAAATTGGTGAAATTAAAAAGACAGTCAGAAGTATTATATTAGACAGAATATTTATAATTCGAACTACAGATTGAAAAAATTTAAGTCTAGTTATTTTATTTTGAAACATTATTTTATTACCAGAAATATATTTAAGTAGGCATTTTCTATTAAGAAATTTTATAACATTAAATGGTTTGTGTATTTAATAATGTATAATAGCGTCATATTGTAAGACTTTTTAAATATATATATACACATTTTACGTGGTATTTTTACAATGTGAAAAATATTTTGTTTTACAATCTTACGTTTTTTAAGCGAAGTAAAAAAAACCATATAAAACGAAAATTTTTATATTTACACGAAATTTAAAATATCTAAAAATTAATTTATGTATTAATTATTAAAGAGATTCTTGACTTTCAATTATTTATTATTAATATTACTTGTATATAATAATTTCTACAAGCTAGTTACTTCTAGTCAAATTAATAAAAGAAATGTATTTTTCATAAATGTTACAAAAATATTTAATAAAATGAACACTAATAAATAAAACAATATATTGTTGAAATTTAACAAACATTACAATAATTGTACATATAGTAATTATTGTATTTATTTAGTATGTAAAATAGTTATAATTTATATAACTCGTTGATTTATACTGTTTATTTTTGTATACAAATACGTATACGGTCCAACTTTTGGAATAATTATACAAATATAAAATATTCTGCTTTTATAAAAAATGACTATAGTTAATATAACTAGTTTTACTTTAAACACTTAAATTTTCATAAAACACGTTGTTATGTATAAAAATGTCTTCCTTTTTTAGTACTTTAATTCATTATTGAATAACAAAATGCAATAGTATATATACCACTCTTACGGTAATTAAACGAAGTATCTTTTCATACTGAAATACTTCAAATAATCTGATACATTTAACGTATAAATTATTTTAAATATTGTGAAATGTGAAATGTGATAAGTGATTTTTAAATAAAACATAATACATTTATGTTTTAAGTATATTTTATCATTTAAGAAATCTTTCTTGATTTAATTAAATAACTGATAATTATCCATAGTTTTTTAATTGGTAATAAAGAATAACGAAATAGATCAAAAAATGTATTTATAAGATTTTAGTTTTTATTTCATGCTTAAACGATATACAACACTGATATATGTAAATACACTTTTGATAGTTAAGATAAATTAATGTAATAAGTGAAAAATCATAAATTTATATTTTAAACGATAAATATATATATTTGTAATTTTTTATTTCTTTATTTAACATATGAAACTTTATTTCACATCTAATTTACACAGAGTACATATTTTTTTGAATAAATTCTTATTGTGTCACAATTGTAATGTTAAAACGCTGAACTTGACTGGAGAGTTTTAGTTTTTATCGCAGACGACAGACCTTCGATGATTCTGTAACCCTCGGGCCCTTATCAGTTCTCCGTCCAGTTTTACAACATTTTTACACCGGGCAAGAGAATGATAAGGGGCTTTGGGCACGATATTCTTCTTTATCCATTGATTGTATCGTGACTGATTTCTTTCTGGAAAAAATAAAAACATCTTCGTTAGATAATTTTTTAGTGTATCTTAATATAATAATAACAACTTGTAGACACATAATTATTACCAATAAAATATGTCGTTATTTTAATTCATTAAACAAATTATAATTGTTTTATGCTAAGAAGAATGACTTTTATTTCGATTTACTAAGATGTAATGACTGCACTTTAAATTGATAATGGCAATAATTCTAATATCTAATTATATTAAAAATAAATATAATTTATTAATTTAGATATATTTATAAAATTTTGTGAATGAATGCAAGTAGTGATAAAAATATCTACTTCTTGAATGCTGAAAACATTGACAGAACTAGAAATATCTTATTTTATCTTTGCTCAAGGAGACAAAAAGAGCAAATTCGAACGTCTAGAAACACGCAAGATTGAAGCATGTGGCACCGTGATCGGCGGAGATATTGATGACTTAGCAAATATTGTTATCTGGTTTTATACGTGTTGGTACGTTCTTAAAATGTCGTCGAGTACTTTTGCTTTACTTGAATTGGATCAGTCACCTAACCGCCGAACTATTTCACACATTTCGTAAAGTTTCATTGAAACAAATTTGATTTTCTTCTTTTCACAGTATATACGTCTTAAGAAATCCACTCTTTTATTATCGCAACTCAGTTTCTACCAGTTTGATCTGATATTATGTCTTTTAATCAGTTCAAGTTTCAATTCAAAGTCGATAAATTGTCAAATTTAATTGTTGACATTAACTATATGAAGTTAAAAATTGAATTAATTAAAAATCTAAATAAAGTAAATTGAGTCAAATGGATATTAAATACTTGTAAAACATTTGAAAATTTAAGTAATGTTTTCAACAACACTTACGACTGTGATTTTCAGGACGTGTTTCGTATCTCTAATCTTGAAAAAGATTTTTTCTTAATCTATGCGAAAACGTCGTTAGTGCGCATGTACTAATCGACCCCACGTATTACAACAAAGTGACTTGACACGTTGAGCGACACTCGATGACACAGTATCAACCTTAAAGTTGTTACGGCTTTTTTTATCAAATAAACATCAAGATCAAGCAGTTCGCCTTATGCAAACACCAACCATGAGAATACCTAAGATTATCAGATTAAACAGAATTTTGTACTACTTAGAGTATTCAGAAAAATATCAACCTGCAAAAAATGTCTATTAACAAAAAGATTTAATAATTAAATCCAAATATGTTGTTTATGCTCGCATTTAATTTATTTAAAACATAAAAATTATTCGTAAAAGGATCTGATCTTTGTGAGTTTAAATATATAATTATTATAATTAAATATTATAAAGGCATAATTATGAAATATTTTTCAGTACAAGAAATTCTTTTAAAATAATTGGCTCTTTGAATTATGTATTCATGCAGACTTTAAAGTAATTAAATCTTTTCGAGGTATAAATTTAACTATGCAAATAATTTTGCTTTATCAAATTATTTTCAGTATTTTGATAAGTCATTAAAAAAAATATTTTTGAACTGAATATCAATACATGAGATTTAATACATAAATGACATATAAATCATGTATAAAATATTTATCAAGGCTGTAAAATTATATAAATCTATATTACTGCTAAAGCAGATGTACAAACTATCTTGCACAGAATCTAATGTTTTGCAATTGTGATAAATTAGAAATTAAATCTTATTAAAGATTTAACGCCTGATCTGAAATCATATTGTATTTTTGATCTTTGCATGTCAGATACTGCGCCAGTTCAGATATGTGTTCTGATGTCAGATTTTATTTGTATATAATGTCCATCAGATTCAATGTCTGACCAGTTGTAAGATTCAATATATATAAATTGACAGTTCGTATTTTCAGTAGATCGTTGTATTACAATTGTACTTTTATATAAGTAAAACATTTAAAAAATGTATTTTAAATGATTAAAATTAAAAAAATAAGAACATAATAATTATGAACAACTAACAAAAATGGTTTTTAACATTAAAATGAATAATTCTTAAAATTAATTAAAAATTCATAAAAAATCATTTAAGTAAAAAATAAATATAATGTTTTACTCGAAAATTAAAAAATGCTCATTTACACTGTCACAGTTATTTTAAATAGTTAATATGAATGACAATGAACACATTGCTCAAATATCTTGGAACGTTTTATAATTTTGTATAATGAATTTAACTGGCTATCGAGAAATATGCGAATTATGCGATAACGTGGAAATGTTTAAATTGTCACTCGAATTCTCATTAATTAAATGAAAATATTTTAAAGCCTTTTTGAACGAAATACTGATCGTAAACTCAATATTCTTTGAGCATAATGAAATAAAATTATTCAAATATTTATATTAAAAAATAACGATAAACATTATTAATGTTAATATTTGTTATTCAAATTAATTAAGTGATTTTAGTATGATCAGTTTATTTTAAAGTGAGCTTTAAAGTCCATTGAACACGATTCTGTGAGCATTACCGTCGAATTATGAAAATGACAAAATTTTGTGCCTGCAAACAAAAGTTAATGTTCTCATAAATAGTTTCTGGCGACTCGTTGGGATATCTCAAGAGTGGAATGTAAAAGTCGCAGCACTGAAAGGTTTTCTGCATTTTGCATTTTCATTTCGAATTATAATAATTAACGAGCGTTATAAATTATGATTTGCCAACGAAAAGTTGATTCGAATTGAAAAATCGGAACTCCGTTGATTCGTTCACCTGGAATATTAATTGAGTTCGAAAATTGTATTGCTAACTCACGCGTTAATGAAAATCAATTTCGTTCAAAGAAACGGTAATTTATTTTATGTGGAATTAGGTTGAAAAACATTTTTATTTAATCGTGTGTATAATTTAATTAAATTGTAATATACAGACAAACTAGCAAAGGTGATTATAAGCTAACGAGAGACAGACCAAAGAGCAATCTTGAAATGATTTTATATCGAATGCAGGAAATTTGTGTTATGAATTAATGTTGTATTATAAAAACATTTGTAATTCTGATAATACAGTTATATGCGATAAAATACGAAAATACACATAATATGACTATGAAGCAATGAAATTGTATTATTTTAAGTATTTCATTTAGAACGTAATTAGTCTCGTCATGTTTTAGATATATTTGAATGTAGTCTGTTGAAAAAAATATACAGTCTGGCATAAAAAGAAAAACGTTTGTATAAATATAGCAGAACATTTTGAAATGTTTTCTTGAATTATTATAAATGTAGTTCATATTTTGTTAATGTAACAAAACTGCTCTCTGCATACAGTAATATGTTATTCTTTGTCATAAATATTAACATAACTGCATTATTTTGATATTATAAAATATTAACAATATTTATTAATATTGTTAAATATTCTGGTAATTCTGGAGAATTCATTCCCCTCTTCCTAAGCCCCCTCCCAAATACATGAAGTCGATGTATTTTTTAACG
>JABFOX010000997.1:0-14127 GCA_022817665.1 Axea sp. ZL-2020
AAGAAAGATGATAAAAAGAAACATTTCAAGCTGTTTGGATTGACTCAGCTACGGTACTCGAGCGCCTGTCTTTCTTAGTGCGTTACACGTGTTCGTAAAACTCTCTGTAACTCTATCAATTATTCGAATTTTTACTCGTAGGCTTGACCGATTGTTTTTAACAATATGCAATACAAAATGCATTTCTTCAGCTCGAAAAAACAAAGTACCCCGTTGATACAGCTTGAGAAAAAAGGTGCTTTCAAAATTCCATTGTCATGTAATTATTTGTATCATGAATTTACAAAGTATCGTAATAGTTATATAATAATATATAACATTTAATACATTTGTACATTAATTATAACGTAACTTGTACATAGTGTCATTTTAGGCAAACCTGTTGATGACGTATAACATTATTTTCCACAAAATATCTGCTTTCCTTAAATGAATTTTAAACAAACCAAATACTGATCGAATATTGTATTTAACACAGTCGGATTGCCGCTCTGAAGAGTTATTTTTAAAAGTGATATAAATAACACATCATTCGATAAGTCTCTGTCACACGTGGCCACATTGTTGACACATCCATATGGTTTCTGAATAGTACCAACCTTCAAATGATACGACTCGAAATTTCGTGACATTCTGACAATTAGTTTACGAGCTACAGTGGTTTCAGTGACGTCAATTTTGTTATTTTCTAAACAGTTGATAAAAAAGAATTTCATGTGCTGATTAAGCACTGATTTTTGACGGGACAAAATATTTTTGAAGCCGAACAGTGATCTGATAAGAGTTCTGGAGAATCTGCACCAGGCAGATCAACTACTATTGACTGGCAGGTTGAATTTAAACGCGGTCGTACAAATACCGCGAAATAGTTCTGCAAGATCGTAAAGTGAAGCTGGGTGAGACAGCTGACACTTTAAAGATATCGAAAGGTAGCGTGTTTACAATTTCGCATGAACATCTGAGCACGCGTAAGTCGCTTTTGAAGCGAGTGCCGTTTGTTCCTACCGGACAAACAACAACAAAACGTGTCGGCGATTCAGAGTGCTGTTTGGAGCTGCTCGAGTGAGATGAAAAGGATTTCTTGCATTGGCGTGTGACGATGGATGAAAAATGAATCCACTTGCTACACATGACCGTAGGCTGAGTGGACAGTATCGATCAAGGTCGTGCAAAGCGATCAAAAATTCAACGAGCAGAGTTACGGCATGTGTATTTTATTTATGCATGTGTATTATGAACGCGTATGGTATTTTGTTTATCGAGTGCTCAGAAAAAGGTGAAGCTTTCAATCGCGTGGCATTATTAGATCGACTGAATGCAGAAATCAAGAAAGGACGACCTCACGCGCAGAAGAAAAAAGTGCTGTTTCAGCAAGACGATGCCCTGCATCACGAGTCGATGAAAACGACGGTTAAAACGAATGAATTACGTTATTCTGTTATCTTCCGTCAACGGAAAGATGTTCTTTCTGTAACATTTAAATATATTTATTATGAATTAATTATTTAGATTATTATATGAACATTTTATACGTGGCATTGTTCAGATCTGTAACTTTAATTGCTTAATTATAATTTATATTATTTTACTTTGTTTATTTATGTTGTAATACAATTTTGTAAATATAAATATTATGACATTTATATTACATTGATAAAAAAGCTATTTTACATTTTTAATATATATATATATATATATATATATATATATATATATACACATATGTAATTTCCCTTTAGCGTTTCGTTCTATGATTTACCTTTTGAATTCAGCAAGGCTAAGGTAAATCGTTGCCTTAGACGCCTAGTTGGGAAAGTCGTCTAGTTCTCTTTATATTATATTTTTTCCATAATGCTCTTGCGAGAAAGAATTTGGGTTTACTATTTTGAGGAGTCTACTTATTCGCTATCGAAACAATTTATTTTATTAATAATAAATAATCCAACGAGTTTTAATGTTATCTATAATTAAGCTGATTGACAACCGTGATCCTATACGGCTTTAGGCCTGCACTTTTCGCAGCTCTCTGACACATTGAGTAGCTCCACCCCGTCTCCTCTGACAAACGTCTTAATGATTTTTTTGGTGACTGCTCTCCCCACAAGCGTGGGAAGACTGGTTGAGCGATGCTGTTTCCAATTTGTTCATCAGTCCCAGCATTGTGTTTCTTTGGGGAGGATTCCGAACACCAAATTCTCTCTGGTATACCCTTCGAGTAGCTGCAATTGAATTCGTAATCCAGTATTGCTCTATAAGGAAGAGTTGTTTATTTAGCGCGCACTCCGCTTTCACGTTGATCAGAACAAAATCTGAAAAACAATTGCCGACAATACAACTAACAATTGCGAATAAAACATTATGATAATTGTATGCAATATGAAATAACAATAAATTATAAAGTTCACTTCCATCCCCGCGGAAGCAGCCATCGCTCATATCCGAATGACAGATGTTTTCCCACGGGAGGCCGATTCATTCTTCATTTTTAACGAAGAAATGATTCCTGAGACTGAGGCCTGTTTCGAGAGCATAGACGAATTGGTCTATAAAAAAGGCATCGAAAAAATAGAGGAGCGTGAGAATGAATATATTACTTTTGAAGGAATGCATGTTGATCAGCGAAATCGAATTTCTAAAAAGAAAAATTTGTTTTTCTTCGTTAGACCGGAGACTTGTTGAGCGACGTGTTAATATAAATTTGAACTTTTTTTGGCACGAGTTTAAAGGCGAAAAAATTAAAATATTAATATTATGGTGTAATAATAATTCCAAAGACATGAATTTTGCGGAATTCGTATTTTAAATGATAAACCTGACGTCAATATTTCTAATCTTATTTTTTTCTTTTTGCATGCAGATGCACGTCACGTAAGTGTGTTACGAAAGATAATTTAATACGTTGATATATATTATGCTAGTGTGGTATACAAACTTTATACTTTTAAAGAAAATAATGTAATGACGATGTAGATTTATAAATCGATACTGTTATATATACGTGTAAGTCATTTGTATACTTTTAATACAAATTGAAATATATATATATATATATTCATTCTTGAATTGTGGGAAATTTTAGCAATGAGTTAAGATTTATTTCTGGAAATCTTCAACTTGAAATTGATCATTTTTAGGGTTTTGGAAAAAAGCAACAGAAAGAAAAAAGAAACCATTTTTAGAATACAGACATATGTAATTTCTCTAATAACTTAATCCAAGTGTACTAAATGATTAGTAGGATGATCAATAATTCGATTAAATAAATCATCTCTGTAAAATATGATGATCCGTCTTGTATGTAACGCTTAATAAAACATGAATACAGGTAATTTAGTGGAGCTTGCGTCAGTGCTATTCAGAAATGCTTACCTATTTTAAGCAATCAAATTATAATTTGTTTTTATGAAAGAATTTTGTATTTTTTCAAACATGTATAATGTCTTGGTAAACGGGCATACTTTCACAACATAAGAATTGTTTTAAATAATTGAAACATTCGACTTACTTCTCATTATTAATTCATGCTCCATTTGTTCGTTGTGATTCATATTTCCGTTCTCAAAGAATTTATGATAGGTGTAATTTTTAATTCCAAAATTGATTTTTCCGATGTTTGTTCAATGCATGCTATTACTTGTAAACTGACTTATTTATTATAATGCAAAATGGTGTAAGAGGAAAGGAAGTAACATTTTGCGTTTCAAAGAATACTTTATAAAAGTAATGATAACTGATTTTAAAATAAATAAATATTATTATTTCAATTAACACATTTCCAAGGCACGGTTTTTTGGCTTGAATTTATTTCAGTGAAATTATTCATTAACTGCATGTATTCTCATTGACGAGTTGTTTTAACGATCATCCAAAAGTCAAAAATATACACCTATTTGGTGTATCTTAAAAAAAAAAAAAAAACAAAAAACAAATGTTTTCATATTATTAATATGAAATATTCATTTGCACATAAAATAATCTACATATCAAAATTCTAATTAAAGCGTATAAGAATCACGACCAGATGTTTACATGAAGCGTTGATTTGAATTGTCATGAATGTTCCAATAACTGGTTTAATGAAATTATAGTTAAGCTATTTCTTAGCTATAAAATTAGATACTTGATTGTTTCCTATGTGTAGAGAATAAACAAAATCTGAAAAATGCTTCATTCTTTCTACCTGTTCAGAAATACTCGTGTAACACTAGCAATAATAAACATCAATATAAATTTTTATTCATCTGTAATTATTTTTACAACAAAGACATATTGCAGTTTTAAACCCTGCCATAATTTAATCAATAGGAAAAAATTTTATAGTACTACAAGTGCAATGTAAAGTATTAACTAGAATAAAGATAATACATCACATTCACAAGTGAGAAAAAATTGGTGTTCTGAAACACAATGCATTTTTAGCATATTTTTAATTACAAATGGTTATATTTCACAAATAAGACACCCGGTTATTTTTTCGGCGATCGTGATAAAAAATAACGTACCTTGACAAATATTTATTTTTATAAAAAGACTAGCTTTGATTCATTCATTTTGATTATTTATTTTGCTAAACTATTAAATACACTGTACTCAAGACAGATTCCGTAAATCAGTTGAAAATCTTTTGTTATTAAGAGGAATTGATTTACGTATTAAAAGCATTTCTTTTTTAATATGAATAAGTGAATTGTTAATATCAAACTATTTTTCATCATTTAAGAGGAACGTTTTATGAATTTAAATATTTATTATAACTATTATACATTTATTGTTGTTGTTGTTGATGTTATTGTTGATGGTACTGATTGTGGTTGCTGACAATATTTATAGTGTTATTATTCATACTTGTTATCAGAATATGTTGTATAATTTAATAATGTGTATTAATTTTGTGTTAATTAGTTTAACATTGACTGAAATTGAGTGAATCTGAGTGAGAAAAATAATTATCACCATTATTTACAAATATAATCTTGGTTCAAGAATCATGATTTTAAATAATGTAAAACAATATTATGTATGACTGGAACAGTTGAACCTTTTTTAGAAACTATTTAGATGCAACGCATATTTGGAGTGTTTATTTTGAAAGTGGTGTAAGTCTAGTTTCCTTAGACATAGGTGACGGAGTCACGTGGTTGAATTTTTTTTTACTTTACAAGACGAGGATAACTTTACTTATTCATGAACAGTTCTAAACAGTGTCACAGAAAGAGCAGAAACAAATAATAACAATTTCTTGTGCTAAGTTTAACAACATATAAATATAATCAAGGTTAAAAATAACAAATACTACCCCTGCTCTATTTCTTATAATTATTTATAAGCAAAATTGCATTAATGAAATACAGAGTTTAAGTGATATTGTATTTGTGATAATTAATATTAAATGATTTTTACAAAGATTGAACTTTCAGCTTTAAGACTCTTACATTGGCTTTTTATTCACACCAATATTTCTAGGTGGCGCAAAGTCAGTCACGTTTTAACACAAAAATTTAACACCTTTGGAAGCACCCACAGCATAGTGAATGAATTTGTCGGAATTTCTGCTTTTCATTTTGTTTGAAAATGAAATATTCCACAGGACCTTATAAACAGAAACTCCAAAGCATTTCTTTATACCGGTTTGTACGTTTGCAAAGTTGCTAAATTTTTCTGTTAAAAATGTGACTGGTTTTTACGTAGCGCCACCTGAAAATATTGGTGTAAATAAAAAGCCAATGTAAAAGTCTTAAAGCTGCAAGTTCAATCTAGAATTTAAAAAGAAGTCATTACGTTACAGTTTCACAGAAGTATGGCAATTTAAAAATCGACTAATTTTTGTTGTAGACAAGGTTGCGCTTTTATGCGTACATTTAAAAATTATGAATAATTTTAAAATGCAGTTTCTGCACTACAAAAAGACGTTTGGAATATAACTCGTTTTATTATTTGAGGACTTAATGACTTTTAACATGAAGTCTCGTACAAAAAGTTGTACTTTTTGATAAAAGAATTTCCACCCGTTTTAAATTAAATAACAATTTCTGTATTGAAGACCCTTACTTTTTGAAGCGAGATAATTATTAATTTTTTTTTTTTTTTTTTTTTTTTAACTAAAATGTATTGTTTTGTTTTTTATTTATATCTTCGTTACGGCATATTTAATGTGTTAAAAATGAGCATACATTCATGCGCTCAACATCGTATTCTTCGATAAAAAGAAATTAATTGATTAAATCAATTGATTAGAATGAATGCGTTGCGAATCTGATTTTAATCCCATGTCAATCCTGTTTTATGAGTCTCATTTATATGATCTGTTGTATATTTTCCGAGGTAAAATTCTTAAAAATATTTAATCGAGAAATTCTTAAAAAAGTATATATAAGTTAATATCTTTGAAGTATAACTTTATTGCCATTTCTTAATGGTAAAATGTGTTTAATGAAAATTATCTTATTGGCTGTGTGACTTGTCATTTAACGATTAAAACATTTGAAATACACTAAATGAATTGTACAGGAAAAATTACGACGGAGAAATTTTCTTGAGCAAAGAAAAATATCATCAGAAACGTTATATTACAAGTGTCTCAATAAATTAATATTTTATTTCAGTAAGTCGTGAATGCACTTTAATTTCTTTTACATTAAACTCCGATGAATTTATCTGCAGGATGTATAAAAACTCTCGACACGGTCACATATCTCAAGAAATATACAACGATTTAAAAAATAAAAAAATGTGTTTAATATTTTTACACAGAGCAGGGGGAAACTTTGAAATCATGAGCAGGAATCCCTATTTTTTATTGCCGATTTAAATATTGTTTAAATAATATTCTAAAACATAAATTTGTAATGTACTTCTAAAACTGTTTTCTAATCATACTTTAATCAAATAATATAATACTTTAAAGTTAAAATTTGCCATCATTCATACAGGAAAATAACTAAGAAATCCATATATGGATCTCTCGACCTAACTTTAACTTTAACCTGTTAAAATTTGTTTAATTATAAACGAAAAAAAATATTTTCAAGAAAGTATTCACATCAATATAATTGCTGTATCTAAAAATGATAATTTCATTATTTCTGAAAAGGATCATGAATCAATCCAAACGTTAATAATTGTATACAAATATAGAAAATACAATTATTGGTTCTTCTAAATTGAAAATTATATTTAATGAAACGTAACGTTTGTGTAACTTAGAATGATATAAACAAACAAATTCTGTTCATGTTAATATCTTAACCGGTATCTACTTTTAATATAAATTTAATTGAACAATGTTTAATTCGTAACTTTTATTTAGCATTCTCATTTACATTTTGTTCAAAACGAGAAGAAAACAATACATTTAATTATACCATCAACCTAAGCAGCGGTGCTTCGTATTTTTTATCGACATAGAGTACTTGACGGAAAAAATTGATTCCAAATTCAAACGCTGCATCTATAAAAAAATGTTATTTCATGAAACAAAAGAGAAAGTATAATACGATATGAACAGTCGCAGTCATGATTCGATAAGACAAACAAGGAAATAAACTGAATTAATTTATTTCCTTAATATATATATAATATGTTATATAAAATATAAAATAATAAATAAATAAAAAAAAAAAACAAACAAAAAAGGAAAAAAAATTGAAATAAATTGAATCGAATGCAAGTCGACGAATTTGATTTCTGTTAATGAGGGTTTTTAATTTTTAATTGTGCACTATTTGTAAAACTTGAATTATGTATATTGACACGTATACTTAATTGCATTATCACTATTACATTGCTGCGTTTTGGCATCGTGTCTTATCAGCGAGTAATAAAGATTATTCCAGTTTGAATTCATGGCTCTTTCAAATGTAATGTGAGAGAGGTATAATTCACCATAAGACAGTAGAATAAAATTGCTGTTCATAAAATTGCAACAACAGTGCAGAATGTAACAAGAATCTACATTTCCAACGTTGCACAAAACGCATGTTTGATGAATCATGATGCATTTTTAAAATTGTTTTGTACAATCAATTATTTTTAAACAAAAAACCCGAGTTTTTGTTTACAATCTTATTATCGCGCATCTGATAAGTAAAATATGTTAACATCCAAGGTGCATTTTTTCAACAATAAAATGTGTATAATGATATAATTGGTATCGCAAGAAACGCATCCATTAAACGGAGGAAAAATAACGTGATTATGACTTTTGATAAAACTATATTACTACTTCAACCAATTTCAATTTTAGGCTGAGATTTCATCGTTATTTTGTTTACTTTGGTTAAAAAAAAAAGAACGGGGAAAAGACATGACACTCGCCATACAAAACATTCGGCAAAATAAAAACTTCACAAAAATAAAGTAAAGCGTTAAAAAATTGAAAAAGTTATTGTTTCTTTTGCAAAACTTGCTTTTCTCTGATTGGTGCGGAGGTCAAATCCAAAAACATACTTTAAGGCATCGTGATGAGCACAAATGAAAAGAAGAAAAAGCCCAGGAAATAATATTCATGATAAAGTAATGAGGAATTATTATTACGATTAATCAGAAAACGTGAAAAAAGACAGGGAAAAACAATAAAGAATTGTGAAATTACGAAGAATAAGATTTGTTGGGGTGTAGATTAATCAAACCAATCGACGAAATGTTTTATTTAACAAGATTTTAAAGAATCAACTGAAATTTTGCTTACGTCAAACCGAATTGCTGAATGAAATAAAGTGTAATTCTTACGGTCACCATGAAACCATCGAACAGTCGTTTAACGCCATTGCGTACGATTTTTTAATAATACGTGTTATTAGACAATAATTCGCATGGAAGAGTGCTCTTTATTATTGAAAGTAGCGATAATTATAAAAATGCTAAACAACCAATAAAAGTGCATCATTTATTATGCATTCAATGCACCGAATCGACGTGAAATGTATACATACTAATTAAGTCGATAAAGACAAAAATGATACTTTTTGCAAACGCAATGATAATTACACTATTTTTATTTTTAACGATATTTCAACATCAAAAATAGTCAGGAATACCTTTTTGCACAAACAAAGGAAGAGTAATCAGAAAGATATAATTTATTATAAAACAAAGATTTGATTCGTAATAAAACACGTGTATCGAAAAAAGAAAATGAAATAAGCGATCTAAGGTGCTCCATTCTGCTTCGAGCAACTTGAGCGATTTCCAATTATGAAACAATTTCGCTCACATTTGGCACATTTGTTCCTTGATACAAATAGATAGACACAAGAAAAAGAGATTGCTGAAACTTTTACTTTTTTGAGCTACTTCGGTGCTTATTTTAGACGCTAGTTGCTTTCCACTGAATTTCGTTGACTCGATGTTTCTCGTTTTTACATTTTGGATACATCTGTTTTGTATTTTGTATCATACACACATTTTATAACTTCGTGTGAATGAATATTTCGGCATCGTTATAATTTATTAAATTAATTCATGATCGAACGAAACTTTTTCTTTTCAATTAAAAGAATAAATGGAAACATTTATTTTTTATCATTTCATTCACGAGAGTTCATTAGCATGAGAAACTGATAAACGCTATCACGAATTTAATATAATACATAATAATAAATACATCGAGTCATGCGCAGTCTTACAACGTGATCTCTTTTCGTTGAATAAAAGCAGGAGGTATTTTAATTAACCAAAAGTTTGTTAAACGAAAGGGAAAGACAATAACGAAAGGACTGAATTATGTGCCAGGCAGTCACATGATAAACTGATGTCAAAGTTTATAATTATATTGTAAAAACAAACAAAACGATGCCAGATATTTGGTAATCAAGATGATAGTTGAGCAAAATGAAATTGAAATCAGGCGAAATAAATTCACTGTTCCTAAAACCGCCGTTTTTTCAATCGAAACACGCCAATAAACAATCGATAAAAATGATAACGAACAAAATGAAAAACGCAGAAATCAAGCAACGCAATACATTTTGAGCAGCGATTGGTCGTGCAAATATTTGGAGCCACGTTTGCGGATCAACGAAACAATAAGATTAACGTTAAGTAATTTCATTAATAGAAATAAAGCTCTTCGAGCGCTAAAGTAATGCTTTCTGACTGCTTATAAAATTCTATTTTTGGCATCGAATCAAAATAAGTAACTCGAGAAACGAATCTTTATTTGTATTTCATTTATTTCGACTTTATTGATCGCAACATCGTATTAATTATCCGATAATTGCACATCAATAAATATTATATTTCAGTTATTTTCCAAGGCTAAAAATCGTTCTAAATTAGGTTCATCACTGGTAATACGATATTCGGTATAAGATGAAAATGTAGAAAAAGTAATTTTTCGAATCGACTTTTAAACACGAAGTATTTTAATTATGTCAATAATACAAATCTCACTTTCGTAACACAGACGTATGTAACAAATATAAATTAAATTATTTGAAACCTTTTAATAAGTTCAAAAAATGAACATTAATAATCAATAAATCTGTTTATCGGATTTAAACGCTTGTAACATATTCAATCGGTCGATCAGTCAGTCGATCGATCGATCGATCGATCAGTCGGTCAATGAGAATTAATAAACGTTCATCCGCGATACGAAAATTCGCATTGCCCGAGCAATCATTTTAATTTAATTAAAAAAAACTAATAAGGAGAATGATTTCTGAAACGAATCAACAAAATTGAAATCAAGATGATTCGCGGAAGGGTTCCGCTTAAGAGAAGTAAATAATTGAACGTTTCAAAAGGTCTCGCGTCTCGAATGGATTTAACGAAACGGAAAAAGTTAAGAATGAAAGAGTTATCTGAAAACAAAGAAATTGTTTAGTTACAAATGTAGGTGCTTTTGTCGACGGCTCACCTCGAGGAGTTATCGCATCAACGAATAAAGAATCTTTCCTGCGTTCTTGCCATCTCACACGTACACGCGTACGTGTGCACCGCGCTCATGCATGCACTTATTAATGCTTGAATCGTGCCACTATCTTAGAGAACGTAGATACATACACGGCTGAGAGCCGTTGATTTAGTATCACAGTATCAGCTAGTCCATTCTCATGCTCGCACGTCGCGTTCCGGACCAATATGTGCACGTACCTCGTAACAAGTGTGCGATAAATACCCGCGTTTTTGACACAAAATTTAAGGAACGATGATCTTTGCGAAACACGACGAAACGTTCAAAGCGCCGTGATTTTCGTCGATAAAGTCTGACCGCTGGGAGATCGAAAGCACCCGCGTTAGACGCGTTGAAATATTTTTGCCGATGTCGAGTTTTTTCAGTGGTTTCGTTCGCGTTCGTTATTTCGTTTCGTTATCTAAGCGCCGTTCGAAAGATAAACTAGTCGAAGATGTTGCTCTTTAATAAAATTGTCGCGATGTCGTTTCGCAGGACGTCGAAATATTACGTGAACAAGTGTCTTGAAATAAAGTGATTTTAGCCGATCAGTCAGTAGTTTCGGGTATTTCGAGCAGGCTTTGAATGAGCTGCATGATTTTCGGCCGAGTGCTTTAGATATTGTGAGTTGTGCCGTTAAAGTTTGATGATTGCGTTGCAATTTGACGTCGTGTTTGGATTTCGAAATTATCGGTTGATTTCAAATTTACTCGTTATTGTTTGTTTACAAATGCACGCTTGATTCGAGTTGCGAATTTTCGGAGGACCGCGGTACGTTGGTTGGAACGGTTTCGGAGTGTTCCTAACGTGGGGTGAATCAGTCTGACGGGTCTGCAGAACGTCACGATAATGGTTGGTTTGCTTCCTTTTTTCATTCGCTCCTGACCGCTTTTGGTAACAAGTTTTAGCAACTGAACAAATGTGGCGGTACGATTTGATTCATTTGTGACGGCGGAATTATATAACATTTTTTTAAACTTTCATTTTAAGACAGTGGACATTCTTAAAGGTTCGTGTAATTTCATGCTTCATGCGAATGGACAATTGTGTACCAAACAGTACTTTTGGATAGAAATGTACTTAGAGTGTAGTGCAGCGATGCCACTTTGACCATTTTTTAATGTCCGATTCTTTATTGCGATCTTTTTTATGGGAAGGAATGCCTTTACCCTTGACGAGTGTCGCAACTATTCTTCGTCGCGTAATTTTTTCCGTTATAAAATATTAAACAGACAGTAACACGATTTATGCTTAATATTTCGTAAATGTGACTGGTAAGTTTCTCATGGAATTTCATTCATGCAAAACACTTTTATACGCAGAAAATAAAAATAATTTATTTGAAATTTTCTTACAGTACAATTAAAAGCGTGATTTAATGTGCAATAACCAACGTTTTTTTTTTCTAGATTTAATTTAATTCAATCGGGAAGAATGTGTTGACCACTTAAATATTTCTGAAAATTTAAAAAAATACTAAACTGAATAATTGATAATAATAATAATTTATTAATAAATAAAGAGTTATTATTTATATTCAACAAAATTACCAACTAAAAATGTTTGTGTTCATTGAAAACTGTGTAATATCAAATGTTCTTTTTTTCTACGTTGTAAAAAATAAAAACCTGCTTGTATGCATTTTTGGAAACGTTTGGAGATTCTTTTTATGAAAAAAGTTAAATCGTTTATTCTTTCCATAAACGAAACTTTCAACTCCTAATCGCAAAAACATTATATTTTGTAAATTACTGTATTTGATACAAGTATGTATAAACATAGAATTACTATGCGATACAGTAACAATTATTACATTTATTGTTATATTTATCGAATAATTTCACCCAATTTTTACTAACTCTTTTTATCATATCGATTATGCCACGTTGACTTTTTGCGTGGTAACTCATTGAATACAATTTTTTCCCGTATTCATCAATTCCAAACTGATCTTCAAAATTTCAGTCAATTACATAACTTTGTATTTTTCGTCCAAATTTTGTTACATCAGTTTCTTAAAATTTTCTGAACAGCCCAGATAAATTTCATTATCACAATTATAATTATTCCATTATTTACATATCATTGGTTTCAAATATAAGTATTACATAATTATTTTTTATATCGGCATAGAAAAGCAATTCGTTAAGATAAGAATTTATTGATTCTGTCAACACCGTTTATTTATTAAAATAGCGATAATGAAATATTCATAAGAAATTTTTCCTGCGATACGAGTTACTTTCTTAAATCTTTTATTTGTTTAAAATAATCATAAAATTGAGAAATTAATTGCCGCCTATGTTAATCGACTTTTAGCAGATTCAAATCGACATCGGTAAATGAATTCTAATCTCTCTTCGATTTACAATGTTTGGATTGCATTAAAATAAAAAATCGGATTACTCGATTAAAACGCAGTAGAAATTCCACAACGCAGATTTGATTCGAGAATGAACAATTGTATTGTACCATGAATAAACAGCTCATTAATAAAATAATTGTTAATTTGTTCAATACATTGTTAATTAAACTTTGTTAATTAATACTGAAATGATATTGACATTAATTTTTCATTAAAAGCAGGACAAATATCGCTGGAAAATTGCTCTTTCGGTAAAATTGAGTTTTTTTACTTGTCAACTGATATTTGTTAAGTGATTAGTTGTCGGATGTCGGACTATCTACTGCTTGGATAATGCAATCGAAAATGCAAATGTTTTTTATCTTCGTTTTAGAAAGTCGTAGTTTTGAAATAATTTTTTCGCCGCAGTTTAATGAGCAATCATTTTCACAATTATAACTCCAGTGCATTTGAGTGTTATCTACGATAACATTTTTTAATATTTACTTAAAATGGCGAAAATTAAACAGTGGTTTGTTAAGTTGTGTTGTGCAGTGCTTAGAACAGAATATTTTGAAGTACTTTGCTTCAACAAGAATACGAATAAAAAATACACGAGTAAAACAAAACTGAAATTATGAAAGAAATACATTTGAATATGAAATTGTATTTCTGTTGCTTGTAAAGAATTATTTTTTAAATTATTGTTGTCTGTTTTATTGCAGTCGATTCGTTGTTTTGTGTAATATGTATTTAAATAAATGAATAATTATTAATTTCTTTTTTTTTTAAACAAATAGAAAAAGCGCGTAATGATTTTAAAGAATGTATTTGACTAATAATGATCCAAAAATTGTCTTACTTTTGTAACACAAGAAAAGCAGTGGAA
>JABFOX010000998.1:0-14122 GCA_022817665.1 Axea sp. ZL-2020
GAGTGGGCGTATCCATTCCCTCTATACCGCGTACTTAAATTTCACAGATGTAGCAAATGTATTTGCTTTTGTTGTTGCTAAAGCATTACTTCGCAACGTCGAACAATTTAGAAGCATAGTTCTTAATCCGTTCAACAGAATTAAAATGTTATTGCGAATGATGAAATTTATATTGAACACTCGCACAACAAGTTGAAATTTAATTTATGAAATGTTAGAAACTGTGTAATTTATGGATAGCAGGGTTTTGTTACGAAAAACGACTCAAATGGATACGACTCAAGTGACATATTTCATAGCAAACGACATTTTAAGTGGGGGTTTGATGTTATTATCGGTGTGTTTTGCAAGTAAACGGAGTTGGTGTGCCGGAAGTAAGATTGAGATCCAAGCAGTGAGGCTGCGGCTATTGTCTTGGTGGATGGTACACACGGAAACGCCATAAATTTTGACCCCTTCGTATGCAACGTGAGCTCGAAAGCTCGGGTCCAAGGATAGGAGGTATAAATCAAGCAACTGTATTATTCCCCACTGACGGTAGAGACGACTCGTAATCATTAATGTATAGCGACGCGGTAAAACTGCACTGTGCGTTTCTCGTCAAAATATGTTTGTCTCGTAAAAATTTCACGATCGCGTTCGAGGGTCACTGCTAATAATCGCTAATGACCCACTGAAAAAAATCGTAATTGTGACTGGCAAATAATAACAACCATTGAACAATAATCATAATGGTCTCATTTTCATACGGCACAACAACAAAAGTGTATTTCAACTTGCGTTTTCATTGAATAAGCGCGGAGTAAAAATTGTGAAAGATGCGTTTTGATCAATTATGAATGCAATCGTTATTCAGGACGTGTCAGAGAGAAAATTAATGATTCTAAGATCTCTTTGAGACGCGCCAACTCGAGTGACGCGCGAACGTGAATGTTTTTTCTCAGCAACTTTTTTATTTTCTTCTCCTTCTTTGAACATGAATTGGGTCACACGTTAAATCTGCTCCCGTGAAATTTTGAGTTGGGTGTTAAATTGGATGAAAACAATGAAGCACCTCCTTTATTTTTCCGACGTGTTAATTAGCTGTCGTTAATTAATTTGTTTAATTGAGTTCTTTTGCGCGAAGTATCGAAACTACTCTGAGAAAATTCATTTGTCGTCAATGAGAAACTTTATTTGTCCGTCGCTTTTCGCTCTAACAGTGGGTTGTTTAAAATAATTGATGTGACCACCGAATGAATTTCAATTAAAACAAGATCAATGAAAATGTCACGCGGTCATCATCGAGACAATTTTCAAAAGTTAAACGCATCGTTCAGCGCGAATACTTTCCCGATTTGCGAACACACACGTCTAAGAGAAAAAGTCATTTTATTTGATATTTTGTATTTCTTTTTATTTCAGCCATTTGACAAATAGACGTAATATTTAAGTTGTGCGTATGTTGGTTTGATTGTGAATGAAAACCAGTCGTCTTCATCTTCGAATCCCTCGCATTTGCTCTTTTTGTGTTACATTGTCAAAGAAATTACTGGTTAAGCTTGGGCAATCACTATTCTTTCTTCAACGCGATTACAATAGAACCCGAGTATCTTTCAGACTCTCTCAATCTGAGCAAAATGGCTGTAATTTAAACGAAACATAGCCGCGAGTCAACTGTATTTACGTCTGTCAACAGTGTTGTGGATTGCTCGTGCGGTCGCCTCCATTAAGTTTATTCCGTATCCCGCGGAGGAATGCACAGTAGCGTGATACAGCGGCGAAGATTACGGACCAAGGATGAAAACAGCCTAACTTTCGCAATAAATTACAGTTATCGAGCTCTCGCTGTGAAATTCGTTGCTTTAAAAAACGCCTGACAGTGGGGGCCATAATTTAAGGGGTGGGCGGCGCGTGGAGGGGGAGCGGCGAAAACTTGCCATACTCGCACTATCGTTGACTGCAGCTTAATTGAATTGTTGCAGTTGCAAATTGTTGCTAGTGAAAAACGTTATTCTTCTCTACACTGATTGTTCCTTAATTTTGAATTTTTAAGTTCACAATGGACATTGTATTTCAGACCAGAAACGCTGGTTTCTGGTCTGAAATCATTATGAAAATCACAGTCATACATGTAAACCTGCCTCATGATTATAGTTTCTTTTACATTTATCCTGTTATGTAAAATAATTAACCGTTTTCTTTAAAACTGCTCAGATTTGTAAACTTGCGAGAGTTGCACGATTTGCATTTATTGGAATTTATTTTTGTTGGTGAAAATGTTAAAAAGTGAGAAACTCGTATAAGTTTATTGACATATAGTTGTTGTGTTGCAGTGAATTATAATTTGAACAATCTCTAATGCCAATAACAACTTGTTAGTCAAGCTCTTAAAAAACAGACAGTGAATTCATAAAGTAATAGTACATTTGATGGATAAATATCTTATTAGTGTTACCTGTTGCCTGGAGATGTTGACCCTTAACCGAATAAAACGTTCTTTGTAAGGTATATTAGCTTATGATTAATGGGAGTTACTCCGCTTCACTACTCATCCAAACATTACGCGCGAATAACTTTGTTTGAACTTTTAAAATAACTGTTGGGATTTGTAATTCAAAACCATAGTAAAATATGTACGAAAATGAAACGGAAGATTTTTTGATCCCAAATAAAACTAATCACCAAAAAGTTGTTTTATACATGCAGTGTATGTTTCGCGTATGAAAAACCATGGAGATACAGCATTAACAAAATCGTACTTCCTCCTCTTCCCTGATTCTAAGTTCCACCGTAGTAAAATGTATTTAAAAATATGGAGCGTCAGAAATTTAGGGTTTGAGTTTTTTTAGTCGTTGTTATAGCGCATCACATCGGCGTATCTGTTATTTGTTGATAAATCAGGAGCGCAAAAGTTATGGGAATTTTAATCAATTGAAACACCTCAGACAAATTGCTTCTTATTTAGCAATCGACATTCGAGTCCACAATGTTGTTAATTGTGCGTAATTTTTTGAAATTCGTCTCTGCACAAACTGCTGCGTAATACGATACAACAATTTTCCATAATTTTCACAGCAAATAACGTAATTTCATTCACATGCACGGCGATCGGTGTAATTTTGACGAGCATCGTGTATAATTGAATAAAGGAATTATTGGCGTGGTTGCGAAGTTCCAATTGGAGCGTTCAAAATATAAATCGACTGTTAAATAATGTAATTTCAGTCGCTGCCGCCAGTTGGCGTGGTTGGATTACGCGAAAACGGTTAATCACTGGTATTTCAGGGTCTCAACGAGATCAAAAATATAAGCCTCCATGAAGATTTATGCGACCGTTCATTCGCGCCATAAAATGGCGTAATTATGGATCTTTTGACTCAGACTGTACTCATCACTCGATGGCTCGTCCACCTTCTGCCGTCATGCAGCCATTGTTATAAACAATGCTGTTTACCAAAGTTGTTACTGAGGGAATGACTCATTTTATTATTAATTTCTTGATTTCTTTATCAAAAATACTTCGAAATAATATTTCAGTGAGTAATTGAAATTATATGTTCGTGTCTTTATAACAGATGAAATGTAAAAACGTCAGTTTGAAAAAAGTGAAATTGTGTAACAGGACGTTATCATATTCGTTTTAATTTCAAGAAATAAAATTCACGTTACTTTGATTAAGAATGTCGGTGCGGTGGAACGTTAAAATGTGAAACGTATTCCAGAGCATTATAAACTGCATTTAGAGAATTTCAATGAAAGTTGCACAAAATTAAAGAATGAATAAATAAATGGAAATTCTGACGAATGGAAATGTTAACGTTAGAACGGGACATCAAGATGACTTTGCTTGACGTATTTCAACAAATAGCACGACGCAACTGAAGAATCATTAAATAAAAGAATCAAAAACAACGCAGAAATGTGCAGGATTATAAGTAATACAAGTCTCTTTTGAAATGGATGATTTTATAATGAATCATGAGAATCGCAAGAAGAAACCACGAAAACAGTTGGCTATAATTTAATTTAACATTTAATATCAACCGGGTTCGTGGATACAACTGACAAAGGATCATTTTAAATGTTAATGAGAAGAGAACGCGAACGTGCGGAGCACTTATCTATTTCCCGGTATCACGTACTTTTTCGACAAGTGCAGTGAAAATGAAAAGCTGGGTGTGTTACGTCTGCATTTCGCACTTTAGTTAATTTCATCCCGTGTTATCGTTGCGCTCGCCAATGAGCGACTTTAATGACAAGTCACATCCCAAATGAACGACGAAATGCAATTTCTAATAACGGTTGATAAAAGTTGTGCTCAGTCCATTAACACGAAGCAAGTATTTTGCGGTACGACGCACGCAACGTTCGCCGAGAAAAAAGATTTCGGCACTTTTAGATGCAACGATAAAGATGCTATCTATAATACGTTGACTCGATCATCGATTGGTTAAGAGGGGACTGCGATACGTCGATTACGGTTAATAGAGCGAACGTAAAGCTCGACAAATGATTCTAACGTGTTTCCAATTAATCAGTAAAAACTGAATGTTCTCGTGACTAAAATTCGTTTACAGATTACTTCCTGTCGGAATCAATTTTGCAGGCGAGATGGACGCGAAATGCAAGGCACAACGGATGATAAGAACTATAAATGATAAAGTCAACTTATCGAGCGTTCATTGAACAATTTAAAGTGCGACCATCAAAACAACTCAGTGTAGCTGGTTTATCTGCGTGATTAATTGATCGATCAGGGGCGGATTTAACGATAATTTTCACTGCAGAAAATCGGACCCAGCATAAGGAAACTCGAATTTATTATTTGAAATGTGAATGAACGGTTCCGAAAGGGGAATTCATTTTCCGAGTTTGACAATTCTTAGCAAAGTGGCTTAATTTATCAAAAATCGCCTTCCTTTTTTAACATTTCTTGCAAACCAGACTCTTAAATTGATAAACATATTTTCGTGGATAACACACGCGTCTTATCACAAGTTTGTTATCTGAATGAAATATTATTTCTAAATAAATCAACATCATTTTTCATGCTGTTGTAAGAACGCTGTGTTTTCTAATGGATAAAAATAGCGGGAACATTTGGACAGAAACTTGGGATGATGCCGATCTTAACCTTGGTACAGCTTAGCTCTGATTACCAAAACATACGGCATTAGCATAACCATGAAGCTGCTTTTTGTCTACGAGTCCAAAATTATGAGAGTACGTGAGTCACATACTCTGCAGGGTAGAAAACAGGTCTTTTGTTATGCTGTGCTTCGAAGACCAAGGATATTTCAGAAGTTTCGTCCCCCAGGACAAAATATCACATTGACAACTTCTATCAGGCGACTTGATCGTTTCCAAACTCGAATACCTTCTTCAATTCAGAATTAGGATAGGTTTGGCCACAAATAACTGTGTTTTCAAACGAACTACTGCGCAGTTATAAATGTATTTTCATCGCTGAGCGCATTAAACACCGCTCTATACCTGCTCGCACAGTAGGTTTTATTCACGAATGCCTCTACCTTCGTTTACATTCCAAAATAACAGTGGAAATATCACTGGTTTAATTACCAAACCTTAATTAAATAGTTTGAAACTTATATAAGCGTATGTATCGGTTTTCCTTCAAACTTTCTTTGGTTATTTCCACATTACATTCCAATTTATCAATACAATATCAATTAATATTTATCGATCGACGAATCATTTCAAAGTTGACACTTTGCATTTGATTGAAATTAAAATTGAATGAATAGCGAAAGAATTGAACGACTAACAAGGTATTGGTTCCTTAAAATCAATCGTGACAGAGAAACGTGTCAGGGCTCTCGTGTAAGCGCTCGATTAATAAAAACTAATGACGAACTGAATGAAATAATTAAGCGGCATCGCCGTTAACGAAAGTACGAGGGGATAAGCGGTCGCGCGATCGCCCCATCGTCGATAAAAGTATATTGCAGTTTCCTCTTTGTTGTAGGAGCCGAACGCGATTTGTATTCCACGAGTCTATATCATTATCACCGCCGGTTGTTATTATTATCATCGTCGACGCTAAAATTAACATACACAGTTGAACGCGCTCGAGCGTTTACGAGCACCGTTCATTGCTTTTGAAGTATGATCTTTGAATGATGCAATGTAAACACCTGATTGCGCGAAACTCTCTTCCAACAAAAGAGACACTAGCTGTCAGACTTCATCAACAAGTGGGGCGCAAAACTTCTATGATAAAACTCCAAAGAGGCGCGGTTAAAAGTATGCGCGCTGCGTGTGATGTAACGAGAAAAATATCAATCGACCAGCGATAAGAGCGTTACTGAATTCTCTACGCGCGGTACTACGTTTTCCCCTAGCAGATGGTCCTGTATCGATCGGAGTTGCGATTCCGCGATTCCAAGCATTTTCATCATACACGTCTTTCAAACTCAACTTCGTATTATATTGCACCGGGCGATCGGTTGCGCCAACACCGCGATTTATTGCTCCGTAAATAATTGTTCTTCGTGTTTATTTTTCTGTAACGTTAACCGTACGCTATGCTTTTTTTCCAGACGCATATGCTGTTGATGGATGCCTTTCTCCAAAACAATAGACTGGATCATGTGTCCAGGGTGATGTCTTCTCATCCATCTTATCTGGAGCATTTCCTGAGAACGCAACATTTTATTCTGCGTGGTGATGGCCCTCTTCCTTACGACTATCGCCACCTAATTGCAATCATGGTAAGAACCGCAATAAACGAATTATTTGTTTGATAGAAATCAGTTGGTTAACAATACCCTGAATTATTTGCATCTGGTTTAAAATGATTTTTACGCTGGAGAATTCTTTACTCGTGAATTCTTTTTTATGAAGAAGGTTCAAAGATTTACCGCAAAAAGATATTCTTTTTGTGTATAAATAAATGCCTATTAAACGCTTGATTTTGCAATTTAAATGTTAGATTTGTATTGCAATTATATAAAATATTTATTGTTATATCAAAAAACAGTTCCTCAACTTCATACCTTACAAGGTTTATATATTAAACTTTGAAGTAATAACGCAATTTTTAATGTATATGTTTTTATGTCACATTTTAACAACTGAAATAATTAAAATAATAATAATCATTTCAAATCGGTTAAATTTTACAATTAATTGAAGATTAAATAATTGAAATTATACATGAAATGTGCATTTGTCCTATGAAAACTGAACTGAAACCAAACCGCGCTTTAATGTACAGCAATTCATAAAAACAAAATATACTGTTGTTGTGCAACGTTTGTTGTTCTCTAATTAAGTTTAACTTTCTGATGTTTATATTATTTCAGTAAATGATAGTTAAAACAAGATCATACACATCATTTTGGCGTGAAAAAATTTAACGATCGCAGGAATACTTGAATAAATATACAAGCCTACAAAAAAAGTTGTTTTTCCTGCTTGGTATTAATCATTTGTAAAATAGATCGTGCGTATAAAGCGTGCCGTGTTTATGCCACGCGAACTTCGATAAGTAGCCACTACGTATATTGATTAGTCGTAAGAAATTACTAAGTTGTCGGCGTGGGAAGTGCTTTCTCATCGAGCACCTAGTCTCCTCCGCGACTTAAAGGTTGCTCCGAGAGGTTATCTTAGAGATATTTCATCGCAAATCAAACGGCTATCTCTTTGCATTTGGATTGAGCAAACGCGCATACAACGAACAACTGCACTGGGCTTCGAACATTGATTAAGCACGCGAAATTGAGCAACGAATTATCCGTTACACAATTTGCGTATTAAAAATCCCATTTTCTCATGCACGCGAAACGCTTTGTGTCAATCCGAATTATTAGAATTTCGTAGATTTCGTTCAAAATGCTAAAGTCGAAACTGCCATTGTAACGAGTCATTTTCATTTGCGTCAAACGGTTGAGTTCTTGCGCGAGCGTTTCTATCGCATAAACTGAAATTGCAAAATGAGCTGAAACGAGACAAATTTCAGATAAGTCGAATTAAAAATGCTGAAATTGCATTGAGAATCGCGCGTCGTTTAACTTGAATTAATTCAAATGACAAAACGCAATAAACTAATGTACAATAAATACCGCGACTTTTCCATTGCGACGTTCATTAATTTATACTTCAATGCTTCAAAATTAAAATCATTTCAAAATGATAATTAAAAAGCGGCATGAATTATTTATGGTATAATTCCGGAATTAAATTAATATCACACACACGAATAAAATTATTCGTACGTACAGTTTTGTACAATATATTTATCAAATTCGAACTCCATGTTGCGTAATTGAAACTTGATTTTTGAAATTATGAATAAATCGCGCAGTGTAATCTTTTTAACTAAATACAATCCCGAGTCATATTTAAATGTTGCGCGTTTAAATAATTGAACAAAGAAATCAGCGCTTTGTATCAATTCGAAAGAATGAAACTCGTGATGAAACTCGGCTTTGAAAATAGACACACGAGCGATAAAACATCCCCCAATAATATCGATTTCGCACATCAGATAATATATCGTAGAAGTTATTGCCAAGATAATGTGTCTTTTTATTCAGCTGCTCTTGGCAGAATACATTTCATCCTGATTTATCTCCATGCATGGGGATTTTTGATTATTTACATTAGCGACGAATAATTTAGCGTGAAGAAAAGTTATCGAATCGAATTGAACAATGTGAAATTTAATGAAACAACTCAGGCCTTTCGGAATCAAATACGGAAATAAGAGGACGAAGAATAATAAGAAGACAAAAAAAAATACTTATCGGTTGCGAGATTCTCCTTAAACATGTAAAAATATTATTGTCACTGATAAACGATAAGATAAAATCTGAAAAACAGGTTTCGTGTGGCAAATACGAAAGGATTCGGCATGTGCGCGATAAACTAATGAATGAACTGATGTAAAAATGAAGTTCTTTTTTTTTTAATTAAAAACTTGTTCCATTACTTTCTCGTTAGTTCCAAGAGGACTTTTTTTTTATTTGTTAATTTCATTTGTTAACATATTTACGCATTTTAATTGATAATTTATCACAACAGTACAAAATTGTAGACGTTCGGTAATATTTTTGACTTTGATTTTGAAATCCGCACAGTGTCAAAGAAACAAACTAAACTATAATAATTGTTTCATGAATCATCGAAAAAAATGAAACGGCGAAAATTGAACTCTTTTCTTTGTGTCCTTCCTTTACATTTAATTGTATAAATTATTTATAAACAACAGTTACGAGTTACGTGCCTCTTTTATAAAAACGACCGGTAGTTAAGAAAAATAAAGAACAGAAATGCAATATTTTGACTTCAGTCTAATATCGGTACGTATAAAAATGCACCTAAAAGCGAACGTAGTCTAAAAAAGTCACGTTTGTTCCACTTTAATTGCGAGTAAGCGCGGTATATCTGTTGAGCTACTTTCGATCTCGAAAAATCGCGTACGTTCTGGAACAGTTAGGTTCACCTGACCCAACGTATAATTAAGCGCTCAAAGAAAACGTACTAACAGTTAATTTTTAGTTTATCTACAATCAAACGTGTACGATTATGCACATCTTAGAGCACATTTTAATATTTCAACAATATTATTGCGCTCGACTGTGTACCTCTGCATTAAATTTTCATTATAAATATTCATCTTAGGTAATTACAATTAACGAGTCCTCTTATTATTAGTTTCGGCGCGCGGAAATAATGCACTTTTTCACTTTAATTAATTAAGCTATACAAGTTCTTTAATGCGAATAAATTCATTCTGAATTCGCCGCCAAAAATTCGCCACTTTTTGAGTTTCCCTTAATCAAACGTACAATTAAATAATTTCCACATTTTTTTAACAAGTTTGTTGTTTTTCGTTCCTATCCTTTGCATTTGAAATTTTAATCACAAGTGCTGTGAATATTCATTCATTATTTAAATTCATACAAAACAGCATACATCGGTGCAATATCGAAGCAGTGTAGTTTCGAGTTCCATTTTTCATTTCTGCTGCGCTTTGTGCATTTATGTCTGGAGATAGTATTTCAAATTAAAAACAGAAAATTTACAACGATAACAATAAAATTCGCGTGATAAAATCTGCGATTATTTCGGATAAATTTAAATCATGAAAATTACAATTTAATTTATGAGTAAAATTATATCAAATAATAACCGGAAAAACGGAGATTTGTAATGTATCGTTTTAATCAAATTTCATTCAAACTACACTATTTCAAGAACAAAGAAATATTGCCAATGTTTTTTTGGTTTTTGCTTTTTTTGAAATAAGATATAATGTTGCAATGTTTCTAATAAATGAACCACATTTATTTGCACGTGTTAAATTTTACTAGAAATTTTGTTTGTTGAGTTTTATAATAACGTTGAATAACAATTTTCGCCGTATTTTTGAAATGCTTTGAAGATTCGGATAAGCGGTACAGTCATTAAACATTGTTTCACATTTTTCAACAAAATAATTAACCCAAGGCACTCTGCGGATACCGATGCACCGATAAAGGCGGCTAATCTTCTAGTGAGGCAATCAATCTTCTAATACGCCAAACGAGCGTTACAACTTTTGCCTCGCGATATTTTTTGTGCCGTCGGCTTTTCGAAGCATCGATCGCTCGTTTCTTCAGCAAGCTTTTCTCGATTTATTAAATTTTTAATCCTAGGATCGATTGAACAGAAATGAAACGTTAAATGTTTTAATGCAATCATAAATTAAGATTGCGTAACTTATTCACGTGTGACAGTCATTGGTATGGTTATTTTTAATTTTCCTTTTATAATATAAAACGCAATCATTAATGCAATTTATGTTTCCCACAATAGATTCGTGAAAATAACACACTTAAATAACAATTTCATAACAGAAGTGTTTACAAATCGGCAACTTTCATATGCAGAAATCTTGAAGAAATTTATTAGCAATTAATGTTTAGCAGGAAAAGTGCTGGACGTATTAATTTGTTTTATAATTATTTCCACCATTCTTCTAGTTTTCGATAATGAGAATTCCAGTTTTATATCTCAAAGCGTAACATTTCAGTTTCCAATTCGGACCATACACTCTTAATAACTCTTTTAAATTAATTTTGTAATATCAACAGTAAATAATATAAAGTGAGCCAACAAAATTCTACAAATTGTTATTCATTGGTATTTGGAATGTATGATTCGCTATTTAAAAGATGCGATGAGACATTATACTGTGACATTTAATTTATAAACTTTATTACAGAGTTTTATGATACCAGTAATTTTGTACTAAGCGCGCGAATTATCGTCTTCAAACATTTTTCAAATTTATTCTACAGTGTACTGAAATATATGAACTTTGGATTATATGTTTAATCCAAATGATTGCAACAAGTTCAACATCGTATGATAATATGATAATAATTGTACGAATAAAAATGTTCTGAACATTTATGTATTTTTAAATACCATTCAAATGCATTTGTTGTTTTTCATATTAAATCAAAAAATAATCTGTTTATTTTAATTAAGTTACGTATTTATTTTTATTGATTATTTATATTACAGGCTGCTGGTAGACATCAATGTAGTTATCTTATAAATCTACAAAAAAGCGAGTTCCTGCATCAGGGTGGTGATCCTTCCTGGCTTCGAGGTTTGAAGTCCATTCCCAGTAAGCTGAATGATCTCTATGAGATTAATAAGATCCTAGCCCACAGGCCATGGCTTCTTAACGAAACTCATGTAGCGGTAAATATCTTTCTCAAATAAAAACTGACATTACTTCTAATAACGAGACACAGTAAAAACAGTTAAGACAAAAATTTATGCGAAACTGCTACTTGACTCTTTTTTACAATACAGTAAAAAGCCATATTCCATGTTAATCTTTAACATGTAGAAATTGGTTAATATAAGCAAATTATTAGAAATATTAAAATAAAATAAACAAAAAATATGTATGATCTTTTAGATAATTTTATGAATTATATGCAGTATAATTTTCTATAAATTAATTAAATAAAATACTTTATACAAGATATACATCATTATTAAACAATGTAAATCTTGTAGTATGAAAGAGTGTAGTATAAATACATTGAAACATTAAGATTTTACGTTTTATATATGTATTTGATCATTGACGATTCATTCGACCATTCTTCTCTTAAATATTATATGTAAAAATTCGCCAAAATTTTGAACATTTAAATGCTTTACTTTTGCAAAGTACAAATAATATTTTATAAGTGCTTTTTTTCTTGTAATTTAATACTTGTCATTAATTCCGTTAATTTTTAAAATACAAATAATTGAAATAAATACGATTAAATTGTGGTATCATAATCAACAGAGATGTACTGTTAAAGTGTTTGAGCGTTTGAAATTGTTGATTACATTTTAAATGTAAACATAAGGCTATTAAAAGTGGCATATCCAAGTTATATAAAGGTAGAGTAGATGTTGATACAATTTAACTAAGTAAATATAAATAATCATTTTTATAAAAATGAAATAAAACTGTGTTTGCTAAATTAAATGATTAAAAGTTAAACGATTATTCTTACAGAAAAAATCTATCTGCTGTCGTATAACAGGATACTTCGTGTTATCGCATTATCTTGATAAATAATTATAAAATCTTTATTGCAATTACATTAATTAATTAATCAAAACATACTTGATTCATATCACGCGGAAGCCGGGTGAATTTAACGACACATTTGTTACTGTTAATGATGACTTAGGACGATACGTCAATTCTCTATCGCGATATTTTTCTTTGCACGTGCATACGATGCATTCAAAATAGGCATCAAAAATAGTTGAGTTCGCTTTGAATTTGATATTAAATTGTTGACAATCAGTTATTGTTTAACATACATTCTGACAATGCACAATTATCCTTTAATTTGTAATCACACATCGTACTTAAGCAGATAGAAACTTGAGCAGCAAACTCATCGAAATTTCTTATTTTAGAAATTAACAAAGGGCGCAGATAACTGGTCACTGGCAGAGGTAGTCCACGCGATAGTGTTGTTAGCTCATTTTCACTCGTTGTCGTCCTTTGTCTTTTCTTGCGGCATCAATGAGGAACTGGATAACCCCGTGGGGCACCATTATAAAGAGAACGTTCAGGACAATAGCAATACCGTGCAACCAGCCAAAGACAAACTTTCCAGTAGTCCCAAGAAAATTCTTAACGGCGGTGGCAAGACTGGTAATTTCCTCTTTCTCTTTTACCACGTTCATCCTAATATCCCCAGAGAACGACTTTTTTCAATTCCACTACTAATCTTTGCTGTTTTTGTTCGTATCCCAGATAACATTCCGTCACCGCCTTCGTCTCCTAGCATAGTTGGAGAGCAAGAGGTTGGAGTGGAAGCCCTGATGGAGCGCATGAAGCGCCTTTCTGAAAAGTCCGAATCCAATCAGATCACGCAGGAGGAGCTATCCAAGAGATTTGAAACCGTTGAGACGCAATCGGCTGAATTGGCAGCAGCACCCCAACGCAATAGCACGCTGCTCAATTCCGATATCGGCCACTTCATTGAAGACCCGAGTTACATATATCAAGACTTTGCCAAGGTTGGTTTCACCCCTTTTCTACATCTCCCCCTGTTCAGCCTTTTGGTTCTCGATGCTTTAGACCATTTGCTGTGTTTTCAACAAAGTATTTCATTTTTTTACGCACGCAATGTAAATAAGTGATTCAGTGATTAAATCATTGTACACTTGTTAAAAATTACATACAAGATGTGACACTTGCACATGTTTAAGCTCACCACTGACAAATATTTCTCGTTGGTTATCGAAATGAAATTATCAGAAGAAATTTTTTGATTTAACAGCGAGGCCAGTTGAACGATATTCCCACCTTCCGTGTACAAGATTACTCCTGGGACGATCACGGTTATTCGTTAGTAAATAGATTGTATAATGACGTTGGTAATCTCCTCGATGACAAGTTCAAAACGGCTTACAACCTGACCTACTATACGATGGGCACGCACAGCAAAGTGGACACGTCGCGTTTCAGACGAGCAATCTGGAACTACATTCCGTGTATGTTCGGCATCAGGCACGATGACTACGATTACAATGAGGTAAATCAGCTCCTCGCGCGTAGTCTTAAGACTTTCATCAAGAGCGCCGTTCGCTATCCAGT
>JABFOX010000999.1:0-14120 GCA_022817665.1 Axea sp. ZL-2020
GTTTATATTGATTTTTAAATTTTAAAAAAATTTTTTTTATAATTTTTTTTTTTTTTTTTTTTTTTTTTGTAATTAGGTTCAATTTCAGTTATTTTAGTGCCCTCATAATTAATAGTACGATTAGTATTAATAACGTGTTTTGTTAAAAACGTATGTTTATTGAATAATTCAATGTTACATTTATGTGCATATGTACATTCTTTAAATATTAGGTTACAATATTCTAAAAATATTAGGTTACAATTATTCCATGGAATACTATAAATCAACTTTAAATTATTTTCTTTGTGTGTTTTGTCTTTCATTTTTTCAGCCAGTTTCATGCTTTTCTTTTTATTATAGAAAACCGGGTTTATATTACATTTTTTAAGTGTGTAAATAAATTATATATGTCTTCTATTAATAAAAGATAAATGTAACAATTGTGTCCTTATTTAGTATATTATTTGTATTATCATGCATATTTTTTATTGGTTCTTTATGATACTGCAGTCTTTGTACAACAAAATTTTTCTATGAAATTTTTCGGGTATAAATTATTTTTTAGAATATCCTTAACTATACTTCTATTTTGAGTATGAAAAATATCATGGACTAACAAACTAGTTTTATCTACAAAATTATGTCATAGCTGTTTTTTTGTTTAATATAATGATGCGAATGATAATTCAAAATCCTACCCGAATGAGTCTATTTTTTTAACCAGTTGGTAATTATACATTTGTTTTTTACATTTATTATTACATCCAAAAAATTGATGGTTCTATTTATCATGTCTTCTTTTTCTATCATGAATTTAATTTTTGAGTGGAATTTGTTAAATAAATTACCAATTTCGTTGATTTTATTAATCGGTAAACAAGTTATAATGTCATGTATATATCTAATAAAATATAAGATAGGAAACGTTCATTTTTTCAATTGTTTATTTTCAAATGGCTCTATCACTATTTGAACTAAAACAAGAGAAATCAGAGCTCCTATAGGGGTACCAAAAGTCCGTTCATAATACCTTCCATCAAATGAAAAAAACAAATATTTACGAATTAATTTCAAACCCTCTATGAATTGCTATTTTTCTGAATTGTTTCAATTCATGTCATTATTTGATATAATTGCCAAAACAAGATTGATAGGAATGATAGTAAAAAGGGACATTACATCAAATGACACTAAGGTATAATGTTCTGGTATTTTAATATTTTTATTATTATTGATAAATTATATACTTCCAATATTATTTAATTCGGGATTTATTTCCAATTTTTATTGATAACAATCTCAATTTAAATTTCATTATAAATCCAATATAGAATCCATCTGGATTTAGTTTCGAATTATACTTTTTTGTTTTACTACAAAGAAAATTATATATTAAATACATGTAAACTTCTCTTACTGTGTCTCTATGGGTATATAAAAATCCAAATTGTTTCGTAATTCTTCTAATAATCTGAATTGTGTGCTAAGTAAATGAATTTATATTAATATAATCACCAATTTTTCATATACTTCAATGCAATACATGATTGTTTTAGATTAAATAATATTTTAGATGCCTCTTTTATTGATATAAAATTGTTTATAACTTTTAAAAACTATTTATAATTTTGTAAAACTGACTTGAATGATTAGCCATTTTGTTGTACATCATGTGTTCATGAAAACTGAAATTGATCAATATATGGAAAAAATTAGTAACTAATCTATTAAGTGGACTTTTTTCATTTAACATTGTTTTAGAAACACTGATTTAAATAACTTTGATAGAGCATTTTGAAATATTTCATTCGGAATTCTTAATTTTTAATATTTTATTACTTAATATTATATATTTTATACAATATTATTTTATGTATTACGTTTAATCCAATATTATATAATATTAAATAAACATAAAGTCTTTAAAATATGGTTTTAGTTAAACTATTTATACTAATTAATAATATATATAAATAGATACGCATCAATTAGCGCCTGCTGTTAATTACTCATTCGATACAAATTGCTTATTTGAAATCGAAGCTCACCAAACGTCATTATTCATTCTACAATGCTCTTTTTATTTAGTCAATTTAAATTTGTATAAAATATATGTAACAAAAGTGATAGAATTTAATTATAAATTGGACATTTAATGCAATTTCATTTTAAATAAAGTAATCTTTATGAACTAAATTCTCTTAAATAAATTGGCAGTCATTATTTCAACACTAATCGCAGTAAAGTTTCTACACATAATTTTATAGTTTTTTATGTCAAGACTTTATAATAAAAACGACACTTTTTGTTATTATTTTTTATTATTATGCAGAAAAACAATTATTTAGAACGTAATTTTTTTTCATTTGTATTTTTTACATTTATGTTCGTTACATTTATATTCTTAATTATTGTCATATTTATCTCGAAATTTTTTTCGCATTATTACTTTGGTATAATATTCAAAATGTATAATAAGAAATTTTAAAATAAGTTATAATATTTGTAGAAAGCTTGTGATTATTATCTTTTATTTTGTATGAAATTTTCAGTATACAAGAATTATGCGAAAAATATATAAATAACATTTTATGCCTTACATGCATAAATAATTTTGTCATGATTTGTAATAACTTTATTTGTTGCATCTCATTTTTATTATATTTTTTTATCTGTTATTGATATTATAAATGTCAAACATGAGAAAATGAACACGAAGAAAGCAGATGTTTTGTATAAATAATAGTTGAACTAGAACCATTTTACACTTCGATGCATAAATAAACTCAAGTTTAGTCCCTACTAAAACTTTTTTACTTTCTTAAAATCCATTGCTCTATAATATAGTATAATAAGTTATTCATATGAGTAAAATTATTATTTTTTGCAAATATGTTATATAATACCATAAACCGAAAGTATTCATGATATATAGCATTTTAGCAAATAAATCTATTTATTTGTTTATTTATTTCCTTCAATTATGTGATAGAAAAAACTTTTGTTGATAATCATTTGATGAACAAAAGTTCATCACATGTTCTATTCAAAAAGTTGGTAAAAGTGTAAGAAAATTAAAAAGAATTAATATTTTATGGTTTTTGGGATACTTTTAACAACTTTTGATATATAACATTTAGTGAACTTTTGTTTGCGAGAATGCTTGTCAACAAAACTTTTCTTCTATCAAATATTTAACCGAAAACATCATGAATATAATGTTCCATAATAATGAACAATTATTTTTCATATTTAAATATACGATTAATTGCAAAATATTTCAGAAACGAACTTCTCTTTTTACTTAATGTAAGTCTTGATAATCATAAAATTTGCCAAAATACTTCTTTTCTTTAAAGCATCACTTGATTAAATTAATTGTAAATTAATTATTAAGATTAATGAATAATAACTGTTAAATTTGATATGGCAATCTTATCAAAACCATCTTTATTTTACTGCTGAAAATCGAATTTTATGATAAAGCATTCATGGTAACTAATTGTTTTCTGATGAATATTTCACATCGTAGTTATATTTCATAAGTTTTAGTCAAACACTGTGCAATTTTAATATTAAGCAGGTTTATTTTTTAGAATTTAAATTTGTGGTTTCTGTAATATATTCCTAATATATTATTAATTCTGGTTATATAATCTTTAAACTTCTCTGTGGAATGTAGTAAATTCAACACTTATTCCTCAAATTGATCGTATTTCTCTTCACTGATAGTTAACTTTCAACCGAACAAACCACCACTTCTATTTCACTTGTAACCTTTCCTTGAATGGTATTTTAATAAATTGAATAATTCTAAAATGTATAATTTAATCAGCTCTAATTTAGTTATAAATATTTTCGTATTTAAAAAGTGTATGAAATTTGATTAACTAACTTAATTTTCTTCATACAAAAATCTAGTATTATGTTAATAAAAACCTTAATATATAGAGTTTTAATTACAGTAATTCTTAAAATATTTATACATTTTTAAAACTTTTGGAATATAAAAAAGATAACTTTGCATTTTCTTAATTTTTCAAATGTAATATGTATTTTTGATATAAGGAATAAGTTTTTTTTCGATTAAAAGTAGTTTTGTATTTTTTCAATTATTTAATTATATTTTGATATAATATATGTACTTGTTTACAATTCTGAATTTTTATGACATGTAACAGCTACTTGTATATTATTACGGATATATTGTTATAATCTTAATTTAAAAAATTACTTTTAGAAATAGCAAGTCATTTTCAAGAGTCCTGTATCCTTTTAGTAAATTGTCACAATTTCTCAACTACCTCAATTTTATTAATCAGAAAGTATCGTAACAATACATTTTAAAGCTATAGTTATACTTTTTAATTATTTTAACAATATATATTTAATTCTATGAACATTTATTGGTACATTTTTTCTGCAAATATGTACGTGAAATAAAATAGTTTTTTTTTAATTATATTACTGTATATTGATCGCTTAAGTGCTTTTGTTTAATTGCAAAATCTATCTCAGTTTAAATAAAAAAATAATCTGCCAGAATCAAAATTATTTGAACAATAATATTTAATTGTATAATACATTTTGTATTTAAAAAACATATTATTTTAATGTATACGAAAATAAAGAGATGAAAATTAATACCAGTATATTATATTAAATGATGAAAATAACAATAAATATTATTTTATTCATTATTATATTTGTAATTTATAAATTATAGGTACCTAAACTGCAATAATTATAAATCAAAATTTAAAAAAAAATGTAGGGTTTTATAAATATATTTGTTATTTAGTAACTTCATTTACTTTAATTTTATTTTATTTTATTTTAAGTTGAAATAGTTGCAATTGTCCTCGAAATGATTAATACTGATTTGAAAAAAGTATTTTCAAAGCAAATGAATATTTTATTTTGATAAAAAGTGAAAAACATTTCTAAATTTCAGATTTATTTCTCAATCAAATCTTAAATAATTAGAAAATGATATGCGTGACCTGAACGTAATGCGTTGATGGTAATCCAAGGTTTTCAATATACGTGAACTTCAATTAATGAACAACACATTAGCTTATGTCAGAATTCAGTGCAAGAAAATCGATATTTTACCATTTAAAACGCATAGAAAGAAGATAGTTCTTTAATAATTTACCTACCAAAACACGATACTGAGAAAGTCCTTCAATGTCTTGGTATTTGTCGAAGTTTCATAAAATCGTATAATATGCGTTTAAATTACGACAGTATTTTAAACCGAATTGCTTTAAATCGATGCCAAAATACTTTTAGATTGCTTTTTTTGCAATAAAATTTAATTTTATATGAAAATTAAATTATTTTAGTTGTTTTAGTTAATTTAAGAACTTATTTTTGAAAAATATGAGCTTGTTATGAAATATTTACAAATACCGCATCATTAAAAATTATTAAAAATCAATACATTTTACTGGACTTTTCTAGTAATGATTTCTTGTATATGTTCGCTTCAGAAAATTGAAACTTCCATTATTCTGTCATGAATTGCTTGTTTTCCGATGTTCTATGATCAGAAGAAAACTTTATATAAAAGTATTTTCAGTTGAAAATATAGTCCAAACTGAGATAAAAAAAACTTAAAAATAATTTTTGCGGTTGGAATATTGTCATGCAAAAGCTATGCATATTTATTACAAAATGCATTGTTTGTAATAAAAAATATATTATGCATTATTTTAAAACCATTTTATTTTACATTTAATGTTATTTAGTTGCATGAATTTGTACAATTTAAAAATTAAAAGTAACAGTTTATATATACAATTTATTGACCTATATTATGAAATAAATATAAATAAATAATATCATTATTTATCTTATTTTTAGAAGAAAATCTAACTTGTGTTAGTAGAAATTACATGCGTTTTATTTCATAAAATCAACTTGCTTTTTTGAATTAAACTCTTGATTAATGATGTGTTTTTGTTAAATATATATTAATACTTTGGAAAAATTCTGTTTTCATTTCTCTGCGTTACTAAAAAATAATATAAAAAGGAATGAATTGTAAATTTCACATACGAAAAATAGATTCTTTAGAAGCCGATGTATATCTTCATTAACAATCTAAATAATAAATTGTACAATGCGTAGATTACTGAGTAGACCAATCTTATTTTTTTTCTTAATGTATTTTTAGTTGCAATGATTGTAAAGTTTTACAATCGTAATTCTGTAATGCATACTGCAAAATTAATAATCCAAATTTTTTCATTATATTTGATGTATATTTTACGCTTGATAATTCTTTCATCGGAAATTCGAACGAATGCTATTATTTGTGTGAAGCAATTAGTATATTGATTAATGTAAACAAAATCTGGTTATTTTTAATTTACAAAGAATTTATATTTAATTGATTGAAATAATCGAGTTTCAACGATGTTAACCGATCTGTATTTCTATATTGAACTACCGAAATGCATTTAAAATATGAAGACAAGTTTTATTACGAATACAATTAATTTAGCCTAATTTTATTTTAAATAAATTATGTCACAATGATAATATCGTGTCAATTTAAAAAAATACGTCAATAAGTTGATAAATATATATGTATATAAATATATATATACACGTGTAGTATAATTACGAGCAATTTAGGATTGTAGAAAATCCATATGAGACGTCATTTGCAATGAAAGCATTCCGGTAGCATTTATAACAGTAAATTTGAATGTTGAAGTAATCACTTCGGATTTATTGCAGTTCTGTATAATAATATTAATAAAAGAGCATGGGTGTGTTTTATGTTTGCTGGTAAAATAGCTAAATTAATAAGTACGTTAAGATACCATGTATACTTAAGATTAAATTATATAAAGAAAAATCATTAAGGATTAAAATATTATTAGTCAATGAAAAAACTTTATAAATTTTGTTCATTGCAAATCTGATTTTTGTGTTAAATATATCTCATTCATTTGTAATATTAAATTTATTAAACAAGGAAACATAGAAAAGTTGCAGCAGTATGCGACGTATACCTTAATATTACTCTTCTGAGTAAAATTATTTGTATGTTTAATAAAATTGATTTACTGAAACTTGTACTAAATACCCTCCCTCCCTTTCTCAAAGTTATACTTTCACATTGTAATTATTGAATTTGTTAAAGATAAACGTGCTTAAACATCGCATATATTTCGTACAGTTACTAGTTTGTGAAAATATCACGCTGAGAATGCACTGGATAATATGCATAAATATAGTTTAACCATTTGGAATGGTTGAATAATTATTCTGTTAGTTTAATTTTAACATAATCTAAAGTCTATTCGATTCTATCAATATTAATTACGTCTTTCAACTTTTATTCAAAACGATAGAGAATGTTTATTTCTTTTATGTAATTCAAAACTAAATATTTAGGTCGATTTAAAGTGATAGAAGCAGACGTATTTCTGTATTATTTTTAATATTTAAACAGTTTGAGACAAGTTAAAATTGTTGTTATTTTATTTTTGTATTACCGAAGAAGAATTTCATTTTTTATTATATTTACTTTTATATGTTATATATTATATGTTATTTTATATATTACATTTTTATATATTACATATTTATGTGTTGTATATTACAAATGTAAAAGGTTAGAAGGCTTATTTTATTTTTTGTTACGAAAAACAATGCATGTAATTTACTTAATAAACAAAACTGATTTTTTAATGAAATTTTTCAATATCTTTGTTTATATATATATATGTTATATGAATTTACAAATTTGTGTTAAATATCTTTATAAATTATACGTCTATTAAACATATTGTATATATCTTAAAATAATTGTAATAAGAAAAGTACGAGAAGATATTTATTGGCATCGTAAAATGTAAAATCCACTACGAATCCAAGTTGATTTAATTAAAATATACCTGATTGCGCTTCTTTAGAACTGATAATCATGAATTTGTCATACATTATAAAAAGTACAATGTTTATATAATCGCAATCTATTGGATTATAAACCAGTGAACTATTTTTGGTGCATATATTCTTTACGAAAAAAATACAAAAACTTTGTGGTATGACGAGTATATTCGTATAACATTATTAATAAACTGTGTGCAACGCAGGTTAGATACGCATTTTTCAAAAAGCTTGAAATAGTTAAATGGTTAATATTGATTTCAACGAGATCATTTATTTTATGAGTTTGTATCAATAGCTATCTAAAATTAATAATAATTGTGGTATAATAAATCTCTTATTATAATATTCATAATCATTAAAAAAAGATTTAGCATATTTAAAAAAAACATATAACAAAAAATTGTAATAACGCTGTTAGAAAATTGTTTTAATTTGAAATTATTATTTATCTGGAATAACATTTATTTTTATTTGTATCATCAAAATACCATTAAAACTTATCATTCCAAGATAATAATTCGCATTGTACACTCAAAATCTGTTTAACGTCTATTAGGTAGTATGTTTATGATTTATACTTAATAATATAAAATAAATGCGTACTATACATTCTATTTTATTTTAGAAAAATAGATAGAATAAGAAAATATAAGAAAAATTCGATTAACATTCTGGATCAGGTAGAATAAATTGAACATGCCATTTTATTCCTCTTGCACACAATCCATCTCATAAGACAACGAATCGTAGAATTCGAGTCTTTCCTGAATCTGAAATATTTTCAAAAAAGTCAGTAGCATAATACTAACATCATTATAATACATTAATTTTATAGATGCTTATAAATTGTTATTTATACTCTACACAACTTATGATAATATTGTAATTATTATAATATACAATAATTTTCATTTCAATCATATTAACTAATAGAAATATAATAATGAGTAAAATTACTTTTAAATACATAAAATGTAATGTAAATAATTTATTATATACTCAATTTTATAAAACAATAAAATGATATTTAATAATATTAATTCAAAATTGTTAATGCAATAAGCAAGACTTATGATTTTGTTTAGTTTGGAGATATTTTTTAAAACACGATTATTTTTTTTATTTAGTATATGAAGCCAATAAATTCAATACTTAACATCTACACTCATTTAAAAATTAATATATAGACCACTATTGATGTAATAACATTACCAATAAAGCCAATATTAGTACTTCATTTAAAATTTGAAAAAACTATTTTTTTTTTCGGAACATAATCTGTATTGGATATTAATATCATCTGAAAAATTAAAAAAATATATATTATCAGAATAGCATATATTTGCAGTAAATTTAAAATTGAAAAGCTACTTGTACAAGACTGATATATAAAAAAATTTGACATTAAATGATTTAAGGACAATATACTCAGAGTAAATTATTAAATAAATGTATTAATTATAGATTATTGTAACGTTTGTTCGTTTATTTTTTTTTGTTTTTTTTTATTTAAAAACTACAGTCGTTTATATATAAGTCATACACTCTGCTGGTAGTTACGCCGGTTTCCCTAATAACAGTAATTCTGATCTGTAGTGCAATGTCTGTTATTATTTCAAAATTGATCCTTTCATAATTGATAACTCTGCACTACTCATGACAGAGTTTTCAACTCTAACAGTTTCATCATAGCTCGTTAATTAGTATTAATTAATTTGATATTTAAATCGTTAGTTTATCAAAATGTTTAAATATGTTTATTATTACGTACATATTTTTACGTGTCTTTAAATAATTAACATTAATGCAATAATATTTTCAGTTAAATTATCTTTACTCATATACAAATATATATCATTTATGTATAATTTTGTAATGTATTTTTTTATAACAGTACATGAACTTTTATATAAAATTACTGCGTAAACCATATAGATTGAAGTTTTATCAATTCACATTTTCAGGGTGAAGAGGACGAACCTCCTGAAGCTCTTGACATGGCTTGGCCTAGTAGTCCTCGAAAAAGGCTTACATACATCCTTGTTGCACCAATTGTATTTCCTCTTTGGCTGACTTTACCAGACACACGTACGCCTAAAGGTAATCTGAGTATATTTTAATTATAATATTCAACGCAATTTAGTTCTGAATTATAATTCAATCAATGTTACTTTTTATGTTATTGATGAATATTTAAACTAAAAAAAAATTAATTGAAAAAAATAATTAAACAAATGATTGTTTTATTAACATAAAAGGTTTCAAGCCGTTTATACGCATATAAACATGCAGAAATAATATAAATTATACAATCTGAAAGTTAGTTATCTAATTCATAATTTGTTATATGCGAAATATATTATTATATACATAAAATCTTATTTGCATTATAAAAAAATTCGATAAACTTATTTCAAATAAATGTTTACATTCTCACACGAAGTCACTGCATATTATTCAAATTTGTTATACATTATAAATAACTGTAATAGCATTGTGTAACGCGTTAATAATTATAATTATCTTATTAAAAATATATAATACAATGAATTAGTAAAAACAAGTCAAATTTAGGTATAAAACATTATTAATCATACATTTTTATTAATCTGAATTATACTGTCATTTTTGAATAATAAAATATAATTATTTATAGAGATATTACATCAAATGTTTAGTCAAATTTAGTAAATATTTTTCCGTATAAATCTACTGGAAAAAATATCACCTTTAAACAAATCGGAATAATGAATCAATCAGATTTAATTTATAAAAATTAACATAATGTATCAACTCATACTTTATTCTGTCATATAAAGATTAGCATTTGATTTAATTATGGTTAAATACATTTAATCATATAAGAAGTTTAGTCTTATCCATTCAAATTCAATAAATTTTCATGGCTGAACAAATCTGATTTATTCTACTCCATATTTACGTCAAGCATGCAAAACGTGAAGAAGTGAAAATTCTTTTATTTGTATGTGAATAATCATTTATTATTAATAAGTAGACGACATATAAAATTTGAATAAAGATAAAAACATTTATTTTTTACATTTGAAGAATAATCATCTTTCTTATAAAGACCTTAAATAATAGAATATAAATGAATTTATTTTAATGAAAAATTAGTAGTCGTTCATAATCTAATGCAGTAGTAATAAAATATAAATAAATAAGGTAGAAACATTATATTGTAGAGATGTAGATGTTGTATGTAGAGATAATTTCTTATCTCTACAGTTTTTTTTTTCAAATCTAATCAGTTATATTTAAAGTCCTGTCATATCTGGAAGTAATAGTTTTATTTTATAGAAACAAAGTAGGTAATTTCATTAAATTTGTTATAATTAAATTACTTTTGAGAATTGAGCTAATATACGTTAAATTTTATACGTACAATGTACACAATTTTTACATAAATAATTTTATTTAATGTTTATAATTATACATGATTTTATAAAAAATATTCATATTTTGTAGTATATATAAATTTTATGGCGGATGTGTAATTAAAAAAAGTAATGAACAACAGAGAAAGTTATTTTAAAAACCATGTTAACGAATTATTATACTTCTTAACAAAAAAAATTATTACTATTTCTAGCAAGCTCTATAACAGCTCTATTCTCTGATTATTTTTGTTGTATATATTCAACAAAATTTACAGAGTTTTTCGGAATTCTCTTTCTTTTGAATTTTAACCTCATTTGCTATATAAAATTACCTCCGATTCAAACACCATATTGCTGTATCGCCGTAATTCTACGGACAATTTTTTACCCAAATAAATCTTCGATTCTCATCATTACACGAACTTCTAAGGTGGATAACTCTTCCAATTTCACATTCACAAACTGTTTTATCTCTACTTTTCTGTTCGATGTTCGGATCATTATCGTTACTTACAGAGTTGAGAACACTTCCATTATCAGTTAATGTCTTAACTATAACTCCGTTAATTTCTATATTCTTAAAGTATTTTTCTTCTTAATCACGTACAGCAATAGCTACATTATATTTTCTTTGCTTCCGAATTTTATTCTTATAAAGTTATTGGCGTATTCTCAAAATCATTACACTTGTATTATTTGAGTCCTTTCTTACAATCCAAATATTTTTCCACAGCCCATTCGCTCAACATCGAAACAACGATCTTTACTTATTTCTTTTTATGTCATTTTTACGTCTATTCTTATACTCGTCCCATTTTAATTTATCAAAGATGTCTAATCTTGCTTTGAATTCTGAAACAGATTTTGCACTGAAAACACTAGTTTCTTATTTCTATTTCTATTTGTATTTACTATAACAATGTTTCATATTTATCTAATATTCCAACAGCATTATTGCGTATAAATAATCAATATAAGTCTCATCTTTTCTCGAAACAGAGGTTGTTATTGCATTGTATAACTATCAACTTTCATTTTGAATTCGTTTAGAAGTGCCGTTTTCAGTATATTCCGTGACAACCAGTCCCTTTATAATTTATAAATGAGTTAGGTAGTCTCTGCTCTAATCCTTTTATGTATATAATTTTCTGAACTTTATTCCATCGATAAGTTACTATAAAAGTTCAATCCTTTCCATTAATTTAATTATATTTATACTAGGGTGTTTATTGAAAATCTATCAAAAATATATAAGAGCATGATTAATTAACCATCCTATGCTTATATAACACCATATATACAATATAATATAACATGTACGATTTTTCTCCAATAAAAGTGCTCAAATAACCTTAACACATTTATTTGCCGCATTTTATACAATTTCATTCATTATTCCCTTATAAAAAGCTAAATATCCTATGTAATATAATATAAAGTAAGTAAAAAGTAATATAAAAACTATTTAACGAATCATTGTCCATCTTGCGATTTTCCTTCGCTCAGATCAAATTGATCAGTTCAATCGAGAACTTGGTTGTTGTTTAATATTTAAGTATTCAGTATAAATAATTCTATATAGGTAATATAAATACGTGTAGTTAACATGAATAATTCTTTAGTATATATAATATGAATAATGTTTAAAAATATATTTTCTTCAACGAACTATTTTACAATCCTATTTAAACTTATCTGAATCTTATGATTTGGATTTTCTAAAAAGAAATTATAATTAAGTAACTAAAATTATATATAATATGAGTAACAAGCAATCTTATTTGGTAGTCGAGAACATATTGTACAAATAACCCGAATGTAAGAAATAGAACATACAATGTTACTCGTACAATTTTGCAGTAAGGGGAACTCCTTCCTGCATAGATAGAACTCCTTCAAATATTTATAAATATTTTCTCAATATTTTATATGAAAGTCAAGAGAAAAGAGCACGAAACCTACTACAAACAATGACTCAATTTTGTAATAAGTTGTTTTGTTTAATCCATTAAAAAATATTAATAAAGTTTATTTAATTATGTTGATAAAATCCTTTAATACAAGTTTCACATAAATTTAAAACATTTTATATAATCCGTTCGTTAAAAATTATATAATAGAGTCAAACTAATTTCTGTTCAATTATATTTACTTATCAGTAGATATTAAAGATATCAGCAAATGCACTAGTCTTGTATTTACTTCTTAATGCTTAAGCAGATATTAATAAATGTTTACTGCTTTAGTACATATTTTCAAGTGTCTATTCGATAACTGGAAAATGTAAGTTTAATAAGTTTTCTTAATTTTAGCTTCACCAATATGTTGCCAAAAATGCAAGAAAATAGTTACATTTTGATTCGGTTTTAAAGACAATTTAAAAAAGTTCCATAAATGTAATTTAATATCAACAAGTATGAATCATTTTAATAATTATATAATTATCACAATGTTTTAATTAATCCTTAAAAGAACAGTTTTCATAATTTCTTTTAAAATTCTGTATAGGGACTTCAGTATCATTTAATTTACATTAAATCATTATCATTTAAATTCAGTATAATTTAATATTTTATTATGAAATTTTATAATTTGTATAAATGTTTAAATTTATATATCCAAATGTTAATAAGTAAAGCAAAAGTATTACAATATTCTGATAAAATGACCAGTTACTAACAACAAAAATAATTTGAGAATAGAAACAAATATTAGGATAACTAATTTCTGAATATTGGATCAATATTTCTAACCATGACATGACTAAATATTTCGTTTAACAATTATTTTATTTTTTTTTGTATCAATTTATTTTACCTGTAT